>WEIV01000915.1:208428-232055 GCA_013390005.1 Calyptomena viridis
GGCCGGCCCGACGGGGACTGCGGGAGCGTCGCCTGCCCCTCGCCCTCCGGCTCCGGCTCGCCCTCGGATCACCGCAGCTACACCAGCTTGCGCGCCTCCTCTCCAGCCCCCTCGACAGCGCATTCCTCCTCCGCGTCCTCCCACTCCTCCTCCTCTTCCTCCTCCGGCTCCTCTTCGTCGGACGACGAGTTTGAGGATGACCTCTTGGACCTCAACCCCAGCCCCGGCTTTGAGAGCATGTCTCTGGGCAGCTTCAGCTCCTCGGTGCTCGACCGGGACCTGGATTTTAACTTCGAGCCCGGCTCGGGCTCGCATTTTGAGTTCCCGGACTACTGCACGCCGGAGGTAAGTGAGATGATCTCGGGGGACTGGCTGGAGTCCAGCATTTCCAACCTGGTCTTCACTTACTGAGCCGGGCCCTGCTGGAGGAGGCACCGGCGCGCGTGGCTGTCGGCAGGACTCGCCCACCCCGCCGGGCGCTTTTGTGTCTTTTTCTGTTTTCTTTGGTGTTTGTGGTTTTTTTTTTTGTTTGTTTTTTTTTTCTGGGAAGGGGCTGTTTGAGAGACTGCTTCTTGTGCAAGGGGAAAGAGGCGGTGGGAGCGGGATCGCCCTCTCCTTGCGGAAAGGCCAACAGTCCCTTTCCTCCGGCTGCGGACGGACCTGCACACACCCCCTCCGACAGAGGAGCCTGACGGTGCTTTTTTAAGACTGGCGGGAGCGAAACGCTGCCTTTTTCCTTTTTCTATTTCCTGAAGAGAGAGACAGAGAAAGGGGGGGGAGGGGGGAAACCACACACACCTCTGGGTTCTTTGTTATTGCCCACTTTATACGAATAAAGAGGAGGGGGAGCTATGCTTTGTGCTGAGCGCACACTGGATGTCTTGAGCATTCGCCCTTTCCTGTGAGAGAGCGATCAGAACTGCTCGGGGAAAAAAAAAGTGAAGAAAAAATCCACCCAAAGCCTTGCAAGGTTCACGTTTAGGGGCAGAAATCCTGTCCCGGTTTCCTCTACGGTGAGAGGAGGCGACGATGCTGGGAGGAGGAGGAGGAGGCGTATGGAGCTGGACTGAGATCCTAGTTAAGTGGAGAAGAGCCAGACTTACACTTCAGAGCTGAGTTGGAAATACGGTGGGGGAAAAATAATAATAAACTGAAACGGATTTGCACGTACAGATGGGGTGGCGGCAGCGCTTTTCTCAGTCACTTCATATTATATGTAGAGAGAAAAATAAGGCTGAAACTTCAAGAACACTGAAAACTTCTTTTGAAACAGAGACCGAATGGGAACAGTTTCTATCATGATGTGGTGGTACAGGGGAAACGGAGGGCGATGGTTTTTTCAAAGAAAAAAACAAAAAAAACACAAAACCTGAAAATACAAAAAAAAAAAAGTAGTTTTTTTCTTCTTACTCAGAATCGTGATGTCGTTGGATTATTTCACTGGTGGGGTTTAATATAGCATGTTATACTGTCTATCTTCTCAAGATTTCTGTAAGACTGTTGAACAGTTTAAAAAAAACAAACTAGTGTTAGGATAATATAAAAGCAGATAGATGGCGCTATGTTTGATTCCTACAAAAATATCACCAGCTTTTTTTCATTCTTAACTCTTTAAAGGATTCAAACGCAACTCAAATCTGTGCTGGACTTTAAAAAATGAAAATTCAGGACCAAATTTTTTCTCAGAGTATGTATGTGTTTGTTCCTAATAGCTGTAAATGAAAAGACTGTTTTTTCTCACCGATGCTCCATCCTCGTATTGTTTTTTTTTTTCCTTGTAAATGTAATCGGATGCCATTTTATAAGTGGACGTATTTATACTGGCCAAACATTTTTGACTTGTATTTCTTTGTCCTTTTTTGGTAGTTCTCGTTGTTACCCGCACCATTTTTATGTCTCCTTCACTGAAGGGCTAGAGTTTTAACTTTTAATTTTTTATATTTAAATGTAGACTTTTGACACTTTTAAAAACAAAAAGAGAAGAGAGATGAAAACGTTTGATTATTTTCTCAGTGTATTTTTGTAAAAAATATATAAAGGGGGTGTAAATCGGTGTAAATCGCTGTTTGGATTTCCTGATTTTAACAACAGGGCCGCTGGTTAGTATCTCACACGCGTGTGCGCGCTCACTCACACTCACACACCCACGAATCAGCCCCTATTTTGTCCATGTTTACACTCCAATCTGCAGGCATCTTAAAGTGACAGCATCCCTCGCTGCCCCCGCCGCTGCCCGCTCTGCAGTCCCCCACCTCTCCGTGGAGGGGGCCGGAGGGAAGGGATTATACACTGTATGCTACCGTTTTGGGGAGCCACCTGCCCCCAAATGAAGTAATTTGGTGCATTTACACAGAAGGGATCCTGTACCTTTAACTTGTAAACCACATCTTTTGCACTTTTTTTCTGAGCAAAAACGTGCCGTTTAAACCACTGGATCTATCGAAATGCCGGTTTGAGTTCGCGACACTATGTACTGCGTTTTTCATTCTTGTATTTGACTATTTAATCCTTTCTATTTGTCGCTAAATATAATTGTTTTAGTCTCTTATGGCATGATGATAGCATATGTATTCAGGTTTATAGCTGTTGTGTTTAAGATGAAGAAAGTGAAAACATCTTTGTACATTTAAGTCTGTATTATAATAAGCAAAAAAGAAGATTGTGTGTTTATGTATGTTAATATAACATGACAGGCACTAGGACGTCTGCCTAATGAGGTGGTTCCGTTAAGGGTTTAACTTTTTTGTTCTTTTTTTTGTTCTTTTTTTTGGTCATCCATCCTGTGCAATATGCTGTGTAGATTTTTTTTTTTTTTGGTCTAACGATCATCCCCAACACAACGTGGGGAAAGAAAGAAAAAAGGAAAAAAAAATCATGCCAGCTAACCATGTCAAGTTCACTGCCTGTCAGATTGTTGATATACCTTCTGTAAATAACCTCTTTTTTTAATTTTGTTTTTCTTTTGGTTTTTTTTTTTTGTTTGTTTGTTCGTTTTATTTTTCTTCGGGAAGGAAATAAAATCAGCTGGAACTGAACCCTAACACTGGGCTGCTCTGGTCATCATTGCTACTCCCCCAACACCCTCCGGGCGGGTGTTTGTGTCCGGCCGGGCAGCGGAGTCCCACGGCCGCCCCGACGGGAGGGGCCAGGGGAGGGAGGGGCGCCCGCACCGCCCACCCACCTCCGCCGGGGCCGGGGCACGGCCGGGGGGTGGCGGCGGCCGCTGGAAGCGCCGGTGCGGGTGTGGGCTGCGGGGGTTTTAGGGGAAGGGGCGGGAGCACAGCGGTGCGGGGTTTGCCTCTGCCGCGGTGCGCGTACCTCTGTTCCCGGGGCAGCTGGTTGAGATTATTGTCCCTTTGGCGATACCCCCTCGCCGCCTTTTTTCCTTTCTGCGCTGGCGTTTCGGGTGAGAACCCTCGGAGCGAAGGAGGGAGCGGCAGTGGGGCCCCACCGCCCCTCTAAAATAATTTCTTTAAGTCTTTCTAAGGGAAAGGGTTTGCACGGCCATCAGCCGCATGAATGCTCGGGGCGGGGGCTTGGTCTTTGCCCCAGCCTCCCCGCTGGTTGCCGGGGTAGGGGGCGACCCGGCTGGGGACAAAACCCCGTTTGGTTTCGACGTCCCGGGTACCCGCCTGCGTTCCCCTCCTTACTAGGAATATGCATCATACCTCGAGCAGTGTTTTGTAAACCGATAAAAGCATCCTACTGACATAATGATTTCACTTAGCTGTTAATTTAGAGCTGGCTTTGAGCCACAAACTCCTTTTCCATGAAAAAGGAGCAGCAAACGAAAAGAACCGTGTACCGGCTGTTTCGCTAAGCCACCGGCACAGGAGGTTAATGTTTGCCCTGCCTTATCCCCGCGAATTCCTGGGTTGTATTTGCCATGCAAAAAACCTCACCAGCAGCTCCACGCCACTCATCGCCTGGGAGCTTTCCCGGTTACTGGCTTTGCATACAGCGCCTTTCCTGTCCAAGGCCACTTGCAAAACAGAAGTCTCTGCCGGTGGCCTCGGCGTGTCCCCGGGCCTTGGGGTACCGGGGCATCCCCGGCTGGGCGGTGCGCTGGGGGAGGGCAAACATCCCACGGGAGCTGTGAGCCCTGACCCTCCCGGCCGGGGCACCTTGCTCTGCACTTGTGGTTAGTGATAAAATTCCTCTTGAGGCTCAGCGCTGGTCAAAGTCAGTGAAGAAGATGGCCAAGGATGGTGATGGAAGAGGTGACAACATCCAGCTACAGCCACAGGCAGGCAACAGGCCTGGGACTGCATCCCTCCCTGTGCCTGGCTCCTGTGCCAGCTGCTGCTCCAGGCCTGTTGGCCGTTGGCTACAGTTGACTTGAGGGGTTTTATGGTTTCCTGCTTATGTGGTTTTTGTTCTCAATTATAATACAGTCCAGTATTGGCAAACGGATTGTTTCTCTGGGGACTCTTTGGTGACACAAGTTGTTGCCACCAGATAGCAAAGTGGAAGTCAGGCTAAAATTTTATATATGTAAAATTATATGCATAGGTATATACATATTCACACAACAGTTACATATATGCATATATACATAAATGGGAAATATTCCTGTGTTCCTTGTTGCTTGGAACAACACAAGTCTCTCACTACAGGAAGTACCCTGAACAAAGCCACACAAGGATATATTATCAAATTTACTCCCCCCCTTTTTTTTAATGGACCATTATTTCTAATATAATTGTTTCGGAAGGAAAATAGTAGCCCTTTAACAAATGTGAAAACTAACAAATTCATTGGAAAGATTTTTTTTAACGAAGATCGACGTAAAAGAAACTGAGATTTTAGGAATTGCAACTGGTGTCTGACTGTAGGATTGCCTAACACTCTCTTGGACGTGAGCCAGAGTGGATGCCTACAAAGAGGTGTATTTCCACAGCATTGTGAAGTCTCTGACTGGAGATTGCTTTAGCTTTCATTCCCTCCTGCTGCCCTGTCACCATTGCCAGAGCCTCTGCCCCAGCTGCTCTGAGAGGCCCCAGTCCTGCTCCTGGCAGGTGCAACCATGCTTCAGCACACAAAGCAAAGAAAAATTGCTGCTTACCTGCTGTGCCTTCACCCTGCTAGTCAGGATTTTAGAGATTTCTACAGCCACACACAGTCATTGTCACCAGTGAATCCCACTCCACTAATTATTTATTCTACCCTCCATGGCATTCCTTTCTTGCTTGTGGCCTTCACATCTTGTGGGATGCTGAGGGAATTTTCATTTTTGTGCTGAGTGAAAAAAAGAAGTTTCTGTTTTCTGTTTTAACTTTGGTATAGGTAATTTTGTCTGTTCTTGTGCCGTGACAATTTTGTCTCTTCATCTTTGTTAAGCTTTGTAATGCTTTGTAAGCATTTCTATAGCTCTTTGCTCTTTCTCCATCAGTTCATCTTATAGTGCACAGAGACATAGAGAAGAATTGAACTAGAAGATTTAAATAAAAAAAATCAGCATAATAGGCTGCATATGTCTGTCACTAAAATTTATTTTTAATAGAACGTGCTTCTTTGTAAATCATTAATTTACCTGCAAATTAGATGAAGACTGTTCACCTCAGGAGTGTATATATAATTTTCAGTAATCAGGTCTGCCTCCCCTGTGTATCATTTCATTTCCTTACCATCCTGTGAAGCAGAGTGTAATGTGATTGCATGCACAGACTGTATTGTGTTTTCTTTCTTTCTGAACACCAAAGTAGGATTCCCCAGGAGTCAGCAGTGCTGAACACATTTGCAAATTTTGTACTCCCGTGTTATGCTTTCAGCAGAAAAGATCTGTGTGAGCAGAAAGACCAGTACTGAGCTAGAGGCCTCCCAGCCTTCCTGTGAGCTGTCATGACATACACACACGACATATAACAGAGTATCAGCCATATGAATGCAGAGCCTTCATGCTGGCTGGCCCCTTCTCTGACACATCTGCTTCCACAACACAGTGGAAAAAGAAGCAGATTAGAGCTTAACCCTGCTCTCAAGGGCTCTTTTATTTTGCATGTTGGATCTAGTTTTTGAATGTATGTATTAGGGTTATTTTTTTTTCACGTAAAATAACTCCATAAAAGTCTCTGAAAAGCTCTGAAGACATTAACAAGTTATTACAATAAGACCTCCAGGGCCTACACATTTTTTGATCATGTTAATATGCCAAAGTTCAAAAATTATTATCCACCTCCCATCATTTCAACCTCTTCTCTCCAGGGTCCTCAAATGAGCTCTAAACATCAGGTAGGATTTTTGTCACTAACATGACAAAAATATATGTAGTTTTCTCCAAGATGGGCATACCATGGCACAAAAGATGACTTACTCAGGTCTTAGTAATTACCCAGTCAGTAACTGTTGAACATAAACCTCTCAAGGTAAGGAGTAGCATTCTCTGAACATATAGCAACCAACTATACAACACCAACAGAATTAAATCCTCTGGGTAGGCATAACTCCACACGGCTATGCAACCTTTCCTAATCTTTCCTACATGTTTGGCCAGATTATACTAGTCTCAATCGTTTCCTGTGCCTTTTTTTTTCCTACCAGTGCACTAGTACTGGTAGTTGCTAGTATTCTTTCTCCCCCTTTAATAGCCCCTCCATGTTTCTTGCAAACAAAGCTCAGTTTTCCTATGTGGCAAAAGACTCCAAATAGCTCCTGTTACACCTTCCCTTTTGAATTTATTTGAAGCAAAGGACAATATAACAGTGGATACAGAACATTATGTCTTTCCTGCTTCCCAGACTACCTTTTTCTCATGTTTAAGCATTTAGCTCCTTCCCTTGCAAAAGTCACATTGCTTTTTGCAGTACAATGAAAATAAATCTAATTTAAAATGTATTCAAGATGTACCCATGCTACATTATCATCCTGAACTTAGTCCAAGGCTCTCAGATGGGGGTATCTCTGCACATTGTCTGCCTCAAAAATAGCACTGATTTGGGTACAAACTGTGACTGTGTTTCTGAAAGCTAAATGAAAACAACTCCTATCTAATTTAAAAGGCTGTTGCTCAGGTTGACCATTTTGAAGAAGTGGAATTGCTATGACTTTAAGGCTTAATTTTTAAGAAGGGGGACATATTTTCTGTAAATAAGAAAATAAGAAGATTATTTTCAAATTCCAGATGTAGGGAAATAAGAGGTGCAGTGAATAAAACAGGAAGTTGGAAACAGACTTCTTCAGATTCATTCCTGGTCTTCCTGCAAACTTTCTCCAAGACTCAATGTCATTTGGAAAATCTTACTAGGTTGCTTTCCTTTAGATTGGTTTAGATGTCTGTTTGGGTTTTTTTTTTTTTTTTGGTTGTGTGTTTGGGTTTTTTCGGTTTTTGTTTTGTTTTTAACTAATAAATTTAAAATGTATGAAGTAGGGTAAGAAGTAGGGTAAAGGAGCAGCAGAAGAATACACCTGTTTATTGTAATTAAAAAAAAAAAAAAGAAGGAAGGAATCCTGAGTATTTTAAACATGTTTGGTGTGGTTCTCTTGGATCAACTTTGGGGGGGAAGAAAGTCTGAAAATGCTCTTTGCTTGAGCTCTCTCCTCATGTTTAGGAACATGAAGCCTTATGAACTGAGTGCTTTGATTTTCTAACCTGAATTGGAAATGCATAGTAGTGCTCTGGAGCTGATTACAAATGGAGGGTCCTAAATTCCAGCTCAGCTTATCTAAATGGTGTACCTCATGTAGTCCCAAAATACTGTGTTATCATGGCAAAACATACACACCCTGAGTTAGACTTTGACTGATGTACTCAGTGATAATTACGTAAAGGAAGCTTCCTAATTCCATTAACAAATTGTTCCAGGTTTGGATAGAAATGAAATCATACTGTCTCCTCCTCTTCTCTTCCACTGTATTATTATTATTGTTATGTTGGTGCCCTTAGTCCTAGATCAGCAGCTCATGTCCTCGATGCACTATTAGTATGGGACAAAAAGAGAAGACCCACTTCAGGTTGTTTATAGTTTAAATGTAGGGCAGAAAAACAGCCATGGATATAAGCAGAAAACAAACTAATATTATCATTTGGTTTGGCAGCACTGATCTCACCACAGCAGCAGTCTGAGCTAGCTGCTCTTTCCATTTTTGTAGGTATCACAGATGAAGACAGGTATTTATAAGGGATTTGTAAGACAACACACGTAAATCTGCACCAGTGAACAGGTATATCTTCCAAAGTATTTCTCATGATAATAGTAAATACAAAACATAACAAGCAACCAGTTAAGAAATTGGGATCACAGGGCAAATGCAGCCAACTCTTCAATGCTCCATGTGAACAATGAAATAGTTGATAAGCACGTGGTGGTGCTGGAAAGGCCCCCAACATAAATTTACTTGTGAAAAAGGGCCAGTGGCCAAGAGTACGAATCAGGATGTCATGGCCATTGAATCAGAAAGGAAGAAGAGGGGAAAACCCCACTGCAGTAGCAGGGACACAAAGTGAAGTGAACTTCAAGAAAAGGTTAGGAAAAAATCCCAGTACTGTTAAAGCATACCCTGGGTATTAAAGGAGAATTTTTGCTGGTGACTAACAAGAAACTGGTGTCTTAAGTCAGTAATTGAGAAAGAGGTAGGAAGAAGGCTTTGAGAGCCTAGTGGAGATGGAAAATTGTATCTTTGTTTAATTCAGGCAGAGTATACAGTCTGGGTATTCACAGACAATGTTAGAGACAAAGGATGAGGTTTTAATTTCTTGTGAAGTGAGGATATTAGCAAATCATTGCCAACAACAAAACCTGGTTTCTACAGATCCATGTCTCAGGAGAACTCCTGCTGCAAGCTGTCTGGCAGGGCCTGGAGCACATTAGCTTCATTCCTCTGGCCAGTCCCACCTGGAAATCTCACCCACCCCTGGTGAGCTCATTTAAGCTGAGGTCTGACCCTCCACTCTTTCTCCTAGACATCTCCCTTTGCAAAACCTGTAGAAATGTAGTGTCTTTGGATCTCAGTTTCCCTTTTACAAGAGTCAATGAAGGCATGTATGACTCCTCTTCAGGAGAGCAGTTTAAAAAGGTAAGTGCAAAGAGCCTTTTGCCTACAATGTCCAGCTGGTGAAATGGACTTTGGAAGCATTTCAGAGTTGTGCTTTTGCTGCTCCAAGGGACCCCAGCACTCACGAGGTCCTGTGGCCTTAGATGGTATTAGATGTGGGTCTTTGTAACCTTCTCTGAAGGATGTTGGATGCCAACTGACAGATCTAAACTTTTGTGGCTCTGTTTGTGGCTGGCAGATCTGCTGGTGATCTGAAACTCAATTCTAAATTTTCCTGTAAGGTTAAGAAATATGGGAATATCATGCAAGAATGAGAAATATTATCACTTGAAAAATAAAATTTGCATTGAATAATATTTCTTGATAAATAGAGTCGTGCCACAGGTTTGCTAAAGGGTAGTTAATGATCTTGTCATGAATGAATTGCAAACATGTAGAGCAAAGTGTACTCATAAGGAAATATCCACATGTGCATATTTACAAATAATTTTTTCATCAGGGTGCTCTGAGAACAATAATGATGACAAACAGAATGGGCTAGTTTCACATCAAGAGGATAGATTTAGATCAGTCATTTAAATTGCCAATTTTAATCATGATTTAAATTGTCAAGTTGGAAATCTTGATTTAAATAATTGATTTTCATCTTGTTTTGCATTTGTGCTTCCTAAGTATTTTTCTAAATAAAGATTGGCTCTCATTGGCTGTTGTAATTCAGCATTTCCTCTTGCTAACCATTAGAATTAAGTACATATTACGTCTGCATATATTTAAGTAGTTTAACATATATTTACACAGATTCTTAATTTATACACTTTTATCATGCTAGCAAAATTATTAATGAATATTTTCTGATTTTCTAAATGATGTTTATTTTTCCTCATGCATTCATTCAAACTGTATTTGGATGGTAATTAGACTTTCATTAAAAATACATAAAATCTGGAGGGAAAGGAAGATGTTAGTTGAAATATGCTGGGTAGTGAAAAAGCAGTTTTGTTAGAATGTGTTTCTTTTAAAAATCAAGGTCTAGATCTGCTATGGACTTTGGACTTGTAGCACTGAAAAGTTATTTTAATGGGACATTAGCCGCCCATGTCACCCAACCACGTAGGGCTATGTTTCTAAAACCTTTACATATTTCTTTGGGAGTCCAGAGGTGTCGTGATGAAGCTGAGGTCTGCACCAGGAGAAAGAGAAAGCGACCACAAGCACTCCTGCAAGGTCCATGGGGACTTTTCCATCCGAGCAGGTGTCAGAGTTAAAGTCACACAGGTAAAGCCACCAGCCATCCTGAGCCTCCAGACAAGGACAAAGAATTCTGGTTTAGGTTTGCTGGAGGTGGCTTGTAACAGCGGTTTTGACCCAAGTGGGTTATTTCTACCCCATCACCATTGTGGAGTTTAGTGCCAAAGTGCTTCTGCAGAGTGAGTCTTAACTGGTTGTTAGATTACCCAGATGGTCTGTGGCTGAGCTATCACTGTGTCTTCCAATATTTTAGAAACAGATTTCAGTGTCTTATAATGTGTTTTAGCCTAATTGGACAGGAAGAAATGGACTATTCTACTTTTATTCTGCTGTTTTCTTTGTGAGTCTTTCCTGGAAGACCTGGTCATTTGAGAAGGCTCTTGATTTCCTACACTGGGAAGTATATGTTATTTAATTTTTGACACTGATGAAGTAATTTATACTTACTAATCAACAAAAATTCAGCAAAGTTTTTAAATTTTTTTTTAAATTTTAAATACTGTACAGTGTCTTTAACATTCTTTTTTTTATGCAGTAATGAGGAAGACATAGTTATTCCTTTGCTAACTGTGGTATCTTGAACATATTGATTTTATCAACTACACTAAAGAATTTTTTTTTAACTTTTCATCCTGACAACAAAATATTACTTGTGAGTGTGGACTGTTTGATCACTGTCTGTTCCTTTAGGTAATGAAGCTACTGTGGCTGTAGGAAATTTTAAATGAAAATATTTGGAAGATCTGTTTGACCCTCAGTGTTACACATACATGTGGTAAAACTGAACACAGCAAAGGTGTCCTAAAACATGTAAGATGTATACAAAGTGAATGATCTGAATTATAAAAGAACAAGCTTAAATAATAGTAGTTTGAAGTTTTCCCTAAAATTAACTTTCAAAATCTCTTGGTTCCCTTAAACTGCTTGACTAAGGTAGTTTTAAGCATGAATAAGGTAACAAATTGCCAGAAGCTTTTCTTTTTTATTATTAATAAAAGAATGTTAACCTTTACCTCTTGATTTCTGCTTAAGTAAGTCTGACCTTTTTTTTATTAAAATTTTTGATGTAACAGTCAGTCCTAGAAAAAGTAAAAAAGTACTAATTAAGTCCTATGTCATCTCAGTCTTATCTGGCCAACCATGATCATAATAAATTTCTCAGGTTTAAAGGCACTGGTAATGCCTTGTCTCTGTAAAGGCAGGGACACATAATGCCTGAACCTTCAATCTCAAATGTGTAACAAATGTAAAAAGAGACATATAGAAAACAATCCAAGAAAACAAGACAAAATTACATTTTATATGGTGATGAAAATTATGTTAATGAGATTGTATTGGTGTATCATAGTCATGACTATGTCTCTCAAATTTGAGGGTGGCGATTCTGTACTTTGGATGTTTGGGGGTCTTACTCCCAAATTTAAACTGGTTAATTTTTAAAGTAAGATTTCTTAATTTATGTGTAGGGGTTTGTTTTAATAAAGACCTTGCATTATTTTATCCATCATGTCTTACAAAACTGAAAAATTACCTCACTTCCTCCAGAAAAGCCCATTATTTCTGTACTTCATAGAGGAATAAATATAGTCCTCTTTACTTCAAAACATCCCTTTCCTCTCATCCTCAAATAGCTACTTCTGAAAAATGTCTTGCCTTTTTCTCAGGATCTTGATTTATCTCCAGCCCTGCATATCTTTATAAGCAACACTCCAGAGCTCTAAAAGTGTTTCCTTTCCTCTCACTCTCTTTAGTTCAAAGTTGTCCCCTAATATTTCTCTGCAATAAATAAATGTCACTAGTATGTATTATTTGTAAGGATAGAATTTCATAAGGTCTTTTGCACAAGTGGAATATAAATTCCTTTCATGTGTACACAAATAGAAGATATGAAATGTTTAAAATTCTGAGTGCCCTGCTTGTAGGGTGAGTTCTGATTAACACCTGACAAACAGTACCTTAAGGTTTCCTGCCATATATAACAACATAGGAGATAAAAGAGGATATAAGTTTCTTTAGTCCTTGTCCATTTTATTGGGTGTCATATCAGGGATTAGATTTAATTTGATCCTTTGTGCAAAGAATTTTTTAATAAAGTAGCCATTCAGATTAAAGGAGGAATTAATATTATTATTGTATAATAATAACTGTTGAATTGGATAGTGTGTTACCTCTGATGCTATCACAGAAATGACTTACTCTGATCGAATGTTTCTTGTTATAGTTCAGGGGAATATAAGTATGTCCCAGAAACTGCATTCCAAAAATAAAGGGATTTTAACTATTTATGTAGATTATAATGGAAAGCAAACAAAACAAAATAAGGCTGCTCTGAATTGAAAAAGACAAGAGACTAGTTTTAGTTCTGGTATAGGAGTCTTGTTGAATAAGTGAAACAGTGCAAATTTCTCAAACACCCACAAACCCAAACAGAACATTTTGGATTTGATAGCAAAGGAAACAGTGGAGAGAAAGACCACGAAAACCTCAAAAGTAATGAACTTTTGTGTTCTATCCTTGTTGTTTTATGCCAGCTTGAAGCTGAGTTTGAATTGACAGTAGCTTTTCAAAATGGCATAAATGATGTATAAATGTCCGAATCCCCCACTCCTGGGGGCAAATGACTTTGGCTGACAAAGGCTGTGTAGGCTCAGGAGTGAGGAATGATCCTCATTGCAGCTCTACCTTGGCCTTTTTTGCTCTGTTTGTTCTGTTCTGCACTTTAGCTGAAATGCCATGGGACCCAAAAATTACTTAAATAGCAGCAGTAGAGATGAGAAAATGAAGATTGGCTCACATGGTAATTAGCTATCTTATCATCCACAATGATTGTGAAAATAATAAGATTGTGAAAAAATGCCTTGGTATTTCTGGCTGGTTGTAGTATTTCATACTTTTCTAATGAGAACATCCAGAGTGATATTTTATGAATTTTGATGCAATGTGCACTGAATTCAAGCAGAAAAGGCAACACTTCTTTAAATCTGCTTTGGATTATGCCCATAGTGTGAGCTGAAGTGACTCTTTCTAGTCAGGTATTCCCCTTCTGAAATGATTCTCTTCTACTCTTGAACTTGGCTACTTTGTTCAATAGGGCTTGTTTATAAATGCACCTTCTGACTTTAAAAATAATTTTTTTTCAGTAAGAGCTGAGAATTCTCTTCACCAATGACTGGAAAACCAAGGAATAATTTAATACAAGACAAACCTCGTGCAGGATGTAGTATAAGCCACCCAACAGTTCCAGCTGGGGCTGTGTGAGTCAGCAGGGAAGAGGATGATGTAAATGACCTAAAGACAGGAAGTGCAGGAGTGCTCAGAAAGGGAAATCTTTATTTTTATTTTTTTTCTCTTTAATAGCTCCTACTTCACAATTTAAACCACTGATGTGTACTGCTTCCAGACAGGAGCAGGTCACAATCCCATGACTCCAAGAATCCTTGTCATGACCTTTTAAAATCAACTACAATCAAGTGTTATAACAACCTGCAATAACACCCGTTCAACATGGGTTCTTCCTATGTTCATCCTACTCTTTTGTGCCCTCTCAGGAGTCCTGTTTCTGATTTTGGAGATAATTTGAGAAGTTTGAGTTGTTTGGGCTGCAGTTACGTTTAAATGCTTCTCTGCCTTGTAAGTTCTGATAACTCTTCATGCAAAATTGCTTCTATATTTCAGACTATATTGGTGTGTCTTTATATAGCCTTTTATATATGGAGATCAGCACAGGCCTGGCTAAGAATCTAATTTGTCTCCACTTAATTTGCTGTCTGTCATCTAACTGGCTGTTTAGTCTTCTGACGTAAAATGTCTCCTGTTTCTAGAAAGCCATGTTGTCTGTGGTCACTTCAAAGGGCATCTCCCTCATCAGATATATTTCTTTACATTTATTTTTTTTATAGTTCAAATCAAGAATGTTTTTAGATTTTGAATATTTAAAAATTTTATAGCACTAGAACATTTGTTATTCTTTCCTTGGCAGTAAAACAAGGAAAGTATATCTTTTTACACTGATTTTAACTTCAGAATTTGTATTTTTCTTAGAATTAGTTATTAGGATAATAATTAATTTTTACTGCATATACAACTATATTATTTATGTGATTTTCAGAAAGAAATGTAGGAAGAAAACATAATTAGATGAATTTTCTAACTAAAATTGGTTAAAAATGTCTAGTGTTCACATGGTGGCTTAAAGCTCAGCATCTGTAGGTTAATAATTGCTCTGCAGCCTCTGGTTGTGGATAGTTGTTGACATGATTTCCAGCAATTTCAGTTTTTCACAGATATTTGTTCATTTTTTTTGTGATTAAATATACTGACATAAACTTTCAATATGTAGCTGTCTATTACCTTCTTTATTTTTTCTTTCAAACTCTGTGGTTTCCCTGCAATTCATATTCCGAATTAGCAGAAAATTCTTTTCCTGCAGTGGAATTTGCAGTTTCTCTTTTTCAGTGAAGATGGGAGAAATTGAGTTACACTGAATTTTAATTTTGTGTTTTTAATTCTCTGTGGCAATGGGAGTGCAAACCTCATGGACTGTGTTATTGATGTAATGGCAGATGATTTAACAGCAAAGGAAATGTCACAGAAATCATTCCAGTGCTTTTAAACTGACTTTTTCAGTCCAATATGTCTGCATAAAACAAACCACCCCATACTCTCAGTGCTTTAGATATCTGTATCCAGGTGTTTCTGACATACATCTTAGAATATAAAATCTGCATATTCAAACATCTCTAAAGCTGATAAATTGCTGAAGCTGCTCTCACACAGACATCACATACATAGGTGGTTTAGTGAATGAATAATACAAACCAGAGGTTTCTAGTTGTCACTAAAGAAAAGAGGAATGAGGCTTCCTATCAATATTTAAGGCCTGTCTTTTGTTCATCTCAGATCTTTTGTGAGCATTTTTATCTGTGTGAAGTAAGCTTAAGAAGAATTAAAAATGGAATTTACTGGAATTTGCATGGCTCAGGAGGCTTGTAATAGGATGAGTGTCTTTACTTCAGGTCACTGATTTAAATCCCAGTTAGAAATAGCCAGAAGTCACTACAATCTGATGGCCAGTTGGCGACCTGTGAAATGAACTGGTGATGGGAGCCACCAGTTGCCACCAAGATGTGGCTGTGTATGGCAGCAGTGAAGCAAATTTAGTCACCTGCAATTATGGAAACCAGAGTTTTTCTTAAGGAATATCTCATTTCTCACTACCCAGCCTGTACTAAACAACATGCAGTTAAGTTTTATCCATTAATAGGAGATTTTCTTAGACTTGCAGTCTTGGTAGCTGATCCTTTAAATCTGTGGAGACAACCAGCTGCAGCCTATAGGAAGTGATATGTCCTCTGCCTGGTTTTTGTCTAGTAAATATTTGCCTCTTTTTATGCATATGGTGATTTTCCCCAGGCTTTTCCTGTCATCACCAAAGAAGTAGCCTCCCTTTACCCTCTCCCACACTATAATTCACTTTGTAAAAAAAAAAAATATAGAAAACTTTGATCATCATCTCTGTTTCAGACTATTACTGAAAATAGTTATATGTAGCTGAAGTCTAATATAAAATCTCTTGACTCATGGACCCCATAAGTTACTCATTGTCTGTGGAGGCAGAATCTGGAAATACAGTGTATTTATGGGTAGTAAATACAGAATTTGTAATTTGAATTTACAGGTGGAGGTTACTGTCAGATTATGCATCTCTCAAATCTGATTCCAAACAGTCAGATATTATCCATGACATTTTCCTTCCATGACACCTCTGGTATTGTGTGAAGCACAAATTTGAAGACAATAGGCTTTATTGAAGACAATTTGAGCTTTATTATGTTTCAAGTTAACATGTCTTCTTAAAAATAACACCAATCAGAAAAAATATGAGGAAAAAAAAGAGAGGCTGGAGATAAGTTTTAGTGTTTCAAGCTGTTGCCTTTGGAACTTGCCATAGAACTTGATTCTCAAAATATGTCTTTCATGCAGTAGTCAGACACATATTCATGAAGTCAGTCTGTGGGAGATTGTGTGAGTGGGGCTGAAGAAAACTTGCTTTACTATATATATTGACTGCATATTGTGTTTGGGTTTGCATGGAGGCAGGCATTATCAATATTGGTATCAATGACATGTTTTTCAGTCATTCCACCAACAGCTTGATTGAATCTCTGCTTATTAAGCATGGATTTAAGGAAAACTATCTACTATTTTACCAATACTGATAAATACCCACTTCACCTTTCTTAAGGGAGCACAAGGAGACTCTGACTCTCACTCAGACTCTGTATATATTTTATCATCTTGCTTGTCCAATACAGAAACAAATTCAACTTTTATCAGACTGACATCATTATTACATGTATTTCATTCATAGCAAATAACCTTATTCAAGACTGGGACTCCTCCAGATGCTGATTTTCAGTGTACAGTTTGTATTTTGATAAGTTCTTAAAACAAGGATATGCTTTAAAAAATGTTAGCAGGGTAGGTAAATTATTTTGTGTAAACAGTGACAAAAGATAAATTGGTAAGACTAAATAGCTTTTTATGAATATGGATCTATTACTGAAAGTATTCTGTATTAGTAAGGCACAAATTTTTGAATAAGTCACAAACAGAAAAGGATTGTAACTTTCCATTCATTTCATTTTCATTTGAAAAATTTGAGAGCAGCAGCAGTGTTGAGACTGATAATCATATTGACCTGAAAGACCAAAAAGGCAATTATAGAAGTTATAGGCAAAGGAATAAAGAACAGTAATAGAGGTCACAGGCAAATGGAAAACCAGACAGTTAGTTTATCTCATGTCTATATTTACTATGCTGGTTTTACCAGAGCTGATATAGTATTTCTGTGCTTAGAGTGACCTTGATATTTCTTGCAAAACCAAACTACATTCCATTGTCCTTTACAGTGGCAGGTATATGTCTGCATTTTTGACATACCCATTTCTGTGTGGAAAAAGTCAGACTCATAAGACCTAAAGATGCAATGGGTCAATACTTACACAGGCCAAAATCAATGCAAGAAGACTGGTCTGGTGGTTCTGTGGGCAGGAGAATGTGGTGTTGTCAGGGTGAGAAAACTCTGGTGGGCTTGTGTGGATGAAACTGCAGTGCAGTCTTGCTGTGGCCCTGGGCAGCCTTTTGCTTGGAGGAGGCTTTGCTTGCATGGCCTCTGACAGAATGGTGGAGTAAACTCTGTCCTTCATCCTCCTCCCTTTCCTCAGCTGTTCACTGTCTCTCTCCTTCATCTGGCACCTTCCAGGTGTCCCAGAAGAAGGTGACACCTCTGGGTGCACGAGTTTCCTGTGCCCTGGTCCTTGCTGGCACCTGGACCGTCTGGGTTGGTCCCTTGGTTCGTGCAGGGGAAGTGTGTGCTGTCTTGTAGACTGATTTTTTCTTTTGGGGTTGCAGACAGTGTAACCGCACCCACACGAAGCAGAAGTGAGTTGGGTTTTTTTTTTTGAGGACTGCCTATGATTGTGAAGATGGGGAAGTCCTAAATTAGATTTTGCACAGGCCACAAAAACCTCTGTCCGTGTATCTATCTGCTCATATTATGAAGGTGCAAAGATAAATTATTAAGCTAAAAGCAGGTGTTTCATATGATAACAAGGTCCACAAAGCCCTGTTAAACAAGGCCTAGATTGTAAATAAGATTCAAATATTTTTCCTCGCATTGTTCTATATAATTCTGTATATGAGGGAATTCAAGGTGAGGATTATATAGTCTCCCTGCTTCAGAAATATTCAGGTGACCACTCAAAACGTTTTATGAAACAAAGAGTTCATATTGACAACAATTCCAGTATCTTTGTCAATACCGTGGCATGATTTCTTAAAGTGAAGAATTAGAAAGGCTGATGTTTTCCATATAAACCAGAGAGGAGGATAATTAATTAAATCAGTTGAAAAGCAACTAGAAATTACTTGAACATTGTCTGGGGCTGAGAAGAATGGATATTATCAAATAATATATTCAGAATGTTAGGCTCAAACATTCAAAACAAATTGCCATATTTTTCTTACAATTTTGAAGGTGAAGGTATGTGTACATTAGATAATCTTTATACAGTATTTAATTTTTGTAGATACATTTAAACTTCATATATCTCAAACACATCAAAATTTTCAGGAAGGAATAAGTCCAAGCTAATGTTTCAAAACTTTAATCTTGAAGAAGGTAAGGCTGAAACAGTACTTTTATTTTGGCAATAACAAGCTATTTAAGTCATACTCATGTATAGCATAAATGAAAACAAGAACATGGAAAAGTAATGATTTCACCCTTACTTATTAAGAATAGCATAAAATGGAGCTGTTCATTTGTTCAGTTTCCAATGGAAATTTCATTCTTCATAATAAAAATTTTAATTTGTGAGAAATAGAAAATGCACTAGCAGCCATCATATACAAACATATTGCTGAACTAAACCCTTTTTTGAATTTGCTTTGGAATTATCTATTTTTCTGGGGATTCTTCTACAAGATCTATTAGAAGAACCATGGGATCTGGAGGGAAAAGTGGCAGAAGCAGTTAGAATGGAATTGGGTCTGTGTCAAATTATTGATTTGCCAAAAAAAAAAAGGATCGGTTGGGACAAAAAACCAACCAAAAACCCAACAAAAGGCCTGGGATACGTATCTTAAAAAAAAAAAGCTATGTTTATGAGGTTTATGAGCTAAGACTTTCCTTGTCTTGATCAAAAAGAAGGCTTGGTGGAGAAGAAGACCAGAGAGGTTTTCACTACCCTTTTTCTGACTTAGGAGAAAACATAAGGAAAATGCAGGTAGTTGTAAATCAACTACAAATTGTATTTTCTTTTCCTAGAGTACAGATGTTAGGTGATTTAAAAGAATGTAGTGCTGCAAAGTTCATTGCTTTCTACCCTTTTGGAATAACACACTTTGGGTTGGGTTTTTGTTTTGTTTTCTTTGGAATATTTCCCTAAAAAAGATAAACATTCTATGAATTTGCTGAGTATGTGTCTACAGATAAGAATGTATTCATGCCAAAACAATTCTCTCATTTGCAGGTTTGTCTGTCTTGGTCTTTACATTTGCAGGAGTGGATTAACCTATTGATTTGATTCACACTTCTACAAGAGAGAGTAGTGGTGAAATCAGCCTCTGCATATAGAAAAAATAAAAAAAAATCCTAGAACAGCAAAACTCAGAAGGTTGTCTGAATTACCCATTAAAAGACCACCTTTTGCTGATTGTTTGCTGTATTGCCCATCTTCTTACACATGTCAACATGCAAAAGGTCATAAGCAAGTGTGAACTTTGAGATGTTCTTAGAAGATGAGCAGTAGCTCACTTTGCAGGGAAGCAGGGACAAACAACACTAAGTAACATTTTGTGCAGTCTTTTCTCACAGTAAAAGCAAAGACAGTAACTGTAGGTGTTGTATGCTGACTTTTCTGAGTTCTGTGAGTTTGATATTGGTGTATTAAAATAGAAACAACTGAAACCAACCCTCCTCTTCTGGGGCATTCTGTGATAATGGTTTAGTGGACCTTGCATAGTCTAAATTTCTTCTGTGCAGGCAGGAACAAAGATAAGAAGGGATCATGTGGGTCTTCAAATCCAACCTCTGCAAAACATGGGTAAATGGCCACCAGCAGTTTAGTCTGGAGAGGTCACAGGTGACATGCTTTAGGACTCTTCTCATTTCCACTATAAAAAATCTAAGATCAGAAGCAAAAAAGGCACATGCAGGATGTGTAAGGCAGTGAGACATAATCAGCACTCAGCTCTCTGCTGCAGGCTGGGCTGTTCTTCATTTTGATCTGCACAGTAGGTACTTACAGCATCTGCATGAAATGCAGGGTTTTGGGGGTGCCAGCCTTCACATTAATGCTGTGGCACTGATATGTGCTTCAAATTGCCATTAGCGTGGCAACCAACTGCTGAATGAGTTTTACAGCCCCCAAAACCCACTCTGCTGGCAAGCTTTGAGCATTTGTATGTTTTTTTTGGTAAATGTAATGGAACCTAAACAAGTTAATGTAAGTAATCCTTCAAAGAGATTAAAACAATCTTGTAAGTACATTATGTCTGCGGTAAGGTTTCCTGTCCTGTACTGCCAGCCTTGCTTTCAGGCCCTCATTTATAAAATTAGTTGTGTGCTAATTTAATGTGGTGGCGAGACACAAAGTAATTTGAAAAAGTAACTGGAAGTTAAAGCCAAACAAATTTTGATTTAAAGTACAGCTTTTTTTTTTTTTTTTTAAAACAGCAAGGGTTATAATTGACTTTGTTCTTAAGAGAAGTCATTGACTGTGTATCACATGATGTTTTAGCAAACTGGAAAACCTTTCTGGAACTCAGACTTCAGAGGAATATAGCCCATCAGGATAAGTACAGGAGAAACTGGAATACACTCTGTTTAGTTTTACAAAAGAAGTTTGACCTTTTATATGGTGATTTAATGGACTTTTGTGAATGTAAATGTCCTGAATTTATGTCTAGAGTGAATTTTCAGGAAGCCTTTCCTCAAGGGGACTTGGGAAGCAGAATAAATATCATATGGAGACAGAAAGATTCAGATAGCTGAGACTGAAATAACGAAGAAAAATATGGTTGTGCAGTGAGGGAATCAAAAACTAAACATATGTAGTTTAGGCCACTTTTCCCAATTATTTGAGAGCCAGAAGAGATTAGGTCACTGCTATTTAGTAATGTTTAAATATTGGCAGTCTGTGGGAAATTTCTTCACTGTTGTGGCTTTCTTCAAACCAGACCAGTCAGCACCCATCTTACATCCTTACATCCAAGGATAAGAATAATGATTCTAAAGCAGCATTCCTTCAACTTTAATGCTTCTCTTCACCTGGCCAATGAACCACAAAGGAATTTCAAACAAATATTTGTGTCTCAATGACATGACCATTTATCCATCAAATAAGTTCTTCTATGAGACATGGTAACTCTTATTGAAATGTTTCTGACATTTTTGTCCTTTCAAACAATTTTTCTATTTTTTTCATCCTCTCTCAGTTAAGATATTGTCAGCTATGACCTACACTGGATATTGTCAGCTATGACTCTCTTCTCTTTGTGTATGTTGAATGTGGTGGTCAGGTCGTGATTATGGGACCTTAGGCAAATGGTGATCTCTAGTCCCATGACTTGTTAATCTTTATCACTGATAAGGTAGATACATACCTTATTTAAATACAACTAGTACTAGAGAATTACATTACATATAACCATATTTTTTATGCATTTTTGGCCTCAAGCTTCCAAGGGCAGGTAGAGAAGTGGACATGGGTGCTCTGTCCTCTTTGCCTTCCCCACAAACTCCAACTCAGCTGGCAGGCCATGGGGCAAGTCAACATCCTTACAAATCCTCAGCAAGTCATACCTTTATGCAACGTGTCTTTGAGGTCTGATTGTAATGGGTTGACCTTGGCTGAATGCCAAGTGCCTGGACAACCTCTCGCCCCTTCCTTTTTACTAATAAGATGACAAAAACTTTTAGGTGTTAAGGCAGTTTTACTACAAGCAAAAGGTTTGTGCGTGCAAAAAGCAATGCAGGGAAAAATCCGATCTCTACTTCCCGTTCCACGAGGTCAGCTCGTGTCCTGATAGCCAGGGCTCTCTGTGTTGGTTGTCTCTTCAGTGGGCAGCCATTGGAAACAACCAAATGCCCTTCTGCTCCTGTTCCTTTCCTTGGCTTTATATCTGAGCTGACATCATATGGTCTGGAATATCCCTTTGGTCTCTCTGGGTCACCTGCTCGTGTCCCCTCTGCCTCACAGCAGTCAAAACAGAGGAATGTTATCTCATACCACTGCTAAGGCTGCTATGGGCTCGGATGGACCCTGTGCACTGCCAAAGCCAAAATCCTATGGAAACAGGAGCTACTTCTACAATTTGTGCTTTTCCAGAGAAAGCCACGAAGAGTAGCCCTTTGTAAGATGTTTGCTGGTTGTGACACAATGCACAGTCTTCCACTTGGGGGTCTCTGGCAAAGAGACTCATCAAAAAACTGTGTATGTGTTAGTAGAAGTGTACACGTTGGTTGGACTTCAGTGTGCATTGCTAAGAGATTGCATGTGAAAACCAGAAAAAATAAGGATGGAAGTAATGAAAGGGCTAGGGTGCAGTTGTCATTCCTCTTATACCATGAAACCAAAGGATTAAGGAAAAAAAGGTGTGGAGATGGAAAGAGAAACATGGACAAGGCAACCATGCAAATAGTGTAGACAGAAAGAATAAAAATCTAGGATCAGTGAAAAGTCAGAAACTGAGGGAAAGGAGAAATGGTGTGTAGAAAATAATTCAGGAGGAAATTGTAAGTGTTATGATAGTTGCTCCAGGGCACTCAGTGTGGAAGGTGAAAGGAATGGTAAAGAATGACTACAAGGATGCACTTCTCACACCTGGTATTACACTGCTTTGTATTATCATTTCACCTCAGAAATCTATAATGAAAACCAACAGCAATGTACATTGCCACAGAAAGTAGGAAAACAATGCTTGAGAGCAACAAAAATCACAGCAAGCAGCAAATGGAAGAGCTGGGGGCAGTTTCTTTGGAGCAGGAGGATGGGTGGGGAGTTGCAAAATGTTTTGAAGAACAAAATTTTGAGGCTGACAGCATTGGGTAGGAAGGAATTGTTTGAACGAGCCTCAAAGCTAGAGAAAATGGGCAGGGGGAAAAGAGCTGGAAGAAGGACAAGCGGGGCTTGCTAGCATGAAATGAGCGTGAACTGAAGCAAAATAGGAAGGGACATAGGTGAGCAGGGACAGTAAGAGGTGTCAACAGGACACCAAAGACTAAGTAGTATGCCCTTCCCATCCTGTTTTCCCTTCTGAAAAAAAGCACATCTCAGGATCGTCCTGTTTTACTGACTTTGAAAAACTAGCCCTACCATGTCGGGTGCGGGCTGTTACTAACTACCAATTCCTAGTAACTTTTTCAAGGATTCTTTTGCTTTTAGGGCGGGGGAAAAAAAAAAAAAAGAAAAGAAGCAGCATTTGGGACATCGTTCAGGCCTGGTGGGACAGCTCCTGGTGGCTGGGAGCTGCCCGCCCTTCACACTCTGGTATGCACACCATGCTCACGCTCACAGTGCACAAACTCACGAGGTAGCCACGCGTGAACGCCCACGCAGTGCACACGCTCACAAGCAGCCTCGGTGCCCTCCTCCCACGTGCACACCCTCGTACAGACAAAGAGTGGCGTATCCGTGTCGCGGCCCCCTCACCCGGCGGCACCTCCTGGCAGCGGTCTCGCCCTGCCGGCAGCCCCAGCCCCGCCGCCCCGACGTGGGGGTCCCGCTCCGGGCGGCTCGCTCGGCTTTGCCCTGCGCTTTCTGAGCGCTGGACCGGGACGCTGGGATGCCAGGTGGGCACCAAAAAGTTAGGGACCAGGGCGG
>WEIV01000915.1:232073-243827 GCA_013390005.1 Calyptomena viridis
CCCGGGGCCGGGCAGGGGCGCGGGGGCAGCCGCGGTTTCCGCCGGGGACGCACCGTGGCTGCCGGCGACGCCCGTGTCGGGAGTCCCCGTGGGGGCGGACGGAGGGCAGGTGAAGGAGCCGTGGGGCTGAGGGCGGTCCCCTCCTTCCCTTTTGGTTTCTTTGGGACGGATGCGGTCGGGCCCATCTTTGCGCTTTACGCAACAGGTAGGGATGCCAGGAGCTGGCGCAGAGCCGCGGCCAGGAGCTTTCGGGGGGCTTTTCTTGTTACGGTCTCTGGAAAAGGGCGAAGGGGAGGGGGAAGACAAGCAACAGTCTTCCGAAATTCTCCTTCAGTTGTTTATTTATGTACTTCCCGTATCCATGAAAAAATGGTTCGTTTCGCAACTCCGGAGTTTTATATTGTTTTGTATTTACTTTTTTTCCCTCTTTTCTTTCTTTTAAAGTTATTTTTCTTTCTGTTCTGCGTTCACCCGTCTCATTCCGGGAGATCAAACTGTCCGAAAGCAGATCCCCAGAGGCTTGTCCTCACTGACAGTCGGGGGAATCCAAACAAAGAGGTGCATCTACCGGAAATAATGATTTGAGAGATGGTTCTCTCCCTTTCCACCCCCCACTCCCCCGCCTTGAATTAAATTGTTTTCTTTTTCTGGGAGGTTCAGTTCGAGGGAAGTTTTGCGCCGGAGCTGGGGTCGGGGCTGAGGAGGGATGGAGCAGACGGAAAGTTGCGGTGGTGGGAGGAGGCGGGGGGCGAGGGTAGTACGGGACCCCGGCGGCGCCCGGGCCGCGGGGGGAGCAGGGGCGCGGGGGACCTGCCGCCGCTGCCGGCTCTTTGTCTGCTCGGGCAACTTGAACAAAAGGAGAAACTCGGATGAACTCTCCATCTCTCCCTCGCCTCTCCCGGGTTATCTCATCTTCAGCAACTTTATCCGGAGAGATTTGCTCAACTTTCTCCCGGCTCTCCCGCCGCTTTAAAGCAAGGAGCCCCAGCGTAGGCTTCTAAGGAAATCTGGTTTCACAGTTTAGAGAAAAGAGAAGGTACGTTTGGACTTGGGGTTTATTGTTCTTTCCCGGCTCCCTCGTCGCCCCCCCCTCCGCCCTGCCATCCGCGCCCGGGGCTGGGAGCGCAGCGGAGGCGGCTGCGGGCCAGCCCAGTCTTTCCTTTGTACTTTTGGGAGCACATGCAGGTATTTTTGGGGAGGATAAGGCATTCATTCCGCCCGAGCTCCGGGAGTGCGGGCTGGGGGGCACTACTTGGGGTGGTCTTGCCTCCTTCTTGTGCCTGCTTTGTGTTTTATTTTAGGGGTTTAACTTCTTTTTTTTTTTTTCTTTTTGTGGCGGAGGGAAGTGGACTCGGAAGACTTTCTGAATCGGGCTGTGTTTTCAAAAGAGTTGGGACAGAGGAAAGTGGAGACGGGGAAAACTTGATGGGATTGTAGGGAGTTCTGGCGGCTCTGGCCGGGGAATGGGGGTCCAGTGGGTGCCGTGGGGCTGGGCAGGGGAGCACGCAGCAGGGGCAAGGTGGGAGCACCGCCGTGTACCAGCTTGGGCCGAGGGGGCCGGGGCACCACAGAGGGTCACACATTGCTGCTGTGGGACCATTCCAGGGGACCAAGGTACGCACAAGTGCCGAGGGACAATTTTAGGAGGAGAGGGACCAGGTGGAGGATTTTGTTCTTCCGAATGCATTGATCGCAGCGAAGGGGGAGAGTGAGAAGGGTGAGTCCAGACTGGCCCTTCGTCGGTTGGGCTTCCCCTGCACGGTGCAATTTACTTTGTCCCTTTGGAAATGCAAGAGTTTCCTTAGGTTTTATTCTGTTCTTTTTGATATTCGCACTTTCTAGAGCAAGCATCTCAACTTCAGAAAACTTACTCGTGCTCTTTGTACTTTCCTTAGTTATAGTGATCACCGTGGTATCTTATTATTTCGCTGTTCTTTTTTATAATGACCATCACTTTTTCTTCTTTTTTCATCCCTATCCACTCCCTTTCCTGTAATTTTCTTGTCCCAATTTCCCAGTTATTCCCCCCTCTCTCCGTAGATCTATCCATTTCACAATTTCTGAAGTCTCTACCTTTTCCACTTTCTATTGTCACTCATTCTCCTCCTTCCTGATCCCTTCCCACCTATTCTTCTACCTTTAGGTTAGCTTGCATTTCTCATGAAAAATTCCTTTTGCTAGGGTCTTTCCTTTCATGCATGCATAGATATGCTCAAGTTTCTCCTGTTGTGAAGCAAACATAAAGCTTCTTCTTCTCTCTTCTAAACTTATTATTCCATGGTCGGCCCTACATGCATGTTAGTTAGTTATGCAGACAGAGCTTCTAGCAATTCTTGTTCATCAATATTCACCTTCTCCTTTCTTCTCGTCTTCATTTCTGTGTATATGCGTCTTCCAGTATCTCAAAGCTTCTAGTTCCTCTCCCTTGTTCTTGGTGTGGAAGTTTGTTCTTTCCTCTTTCCCCCACTCCAACTTGGCAGACCCGATGCTGTTCTTCATGTCATTGTTCCCTCCTGTGCAGAGTACTCAAACTTTTCTCTCCATTCCTCATCTTTCCCTTCCCAACTTAAGCAAAATTTGCTGTTTGTACTTCTGAAGGAATTACACAGAGGGAGTAACAGAGTAGACAGACAGGGGTTTGCCTGTTTTGGCTTGCTCCCTGCTCGGCCAAGTGTCACAGTGGTTCTCAGGTCCCAAATGAAGTACCATCTCTGCTGGTGGAGTTGCTCTAGGGGGCCACTGAGGCAGGGCTAAGGAGGGAAGAAAGGTCACCATTAAGTTCTCTCCTTTATCATACCAGTATATTTCCTTCGAAAGGGTTGATGAGATTTATTTTTGCTACTTGTTTTTTTTATTGACTTACTGTTTTCATTAGTTTTGAAATACCTGCCAGAGCAGTCGAAGAGCCTTTATATTACCTTTCTTTCCTGCCACTTCAGTGTTTTCTGGAATATAACGTTGTGCAATCTATAGAGATATATGAAAACCTTTTTGTTAAACCTTCATCTGTTACAATCCAGCCTGGTGATATTTTTAAAGTGAAATGCCATCACCAGGCTTTGAGTTTAGGATGCGTTTAAATCTGTGAAGAAATATGTGTTTGAAATTATTCAGAAGAATAATTATATTTGTATGTTAGTTCCTGAGTGGTGCGGCAGAGTTACTGTGCTGAGCTAATTCTTCTTCCTCTTATTTGAACAGGTCAAAACATGGTTGTCAGCAAAATGGGATGGTTTCCAGAACATCAGTCTGTGATGGCTGCCATATTGCATTACTCTTTGAATGGTGGAATACAGTTTGGGATTCTTCAGGGGGGTGTTTAACATGGTACAAACTGTACTGTGCAGCTGCTTAACATCTTAGCTGTTTGGATTCACACATAATGGTTAATGGTCTCCTGGGGAAAGTGGAAGAGCCTCTTGCTGAAACTTGTGGATATTTTGGAAAATGCAGCTGAGACCCATTTGGATTATATCGCCATCCGACATCAGGGTTCTGCAGCTGATGAAAGGTATGCTTCTCCCCTGTTGCAAAACACTGTGTCTCATACATCAAAATACTAAGTGCATTGTCTTCGTTTTAAACAAACTTGCTTCATAACTTTTTATTTTTTTTTGGTCTTTGCCTTGCTACTGATACCTACCAGTAGTTTTGAGTGGTGTAATCTGACAGAAATGTCTTACTAGTGGTGTGGCAACGTTTGTATCTTAAATGTAAAAGGAAAAAAACATTTTTTTTTTGTTTTTATAATTAACTTATATTTTCAAGATAATAACTTCCTGGTTCTATGAATGCTTAGCAAATCTAGAAAATGAGGCTATTAATTTTTAAGAAAAAGAAGTTAAGAACAGTTTAAACAAAGCATTTTCTGTAGTTCCAGCCTTCCAAGTAGCCTGTTTTGTTGCAAGAGATTAATATTTTGAACTCAAGAAAGCAACTTTCTATTATTTAACCTATCTTCCTCCAAAGAGCAACATAAATCTTATGGATGGCTTGTGTGGGGGAGACAAGAGTAGTAAAGAGGAGAGGAGTAAATAAAATTATTTCAGTTAAAAATTTGAGAAATTCTTTTGTTTCATATGTTTTTAAAGTTTTGATTTAAGGCTTCTTGCAGAGCCTGTTTGCATCCTGAATGTCCAACTGAACTATTGAAGTTCAGTTCTCAGTTATCTTATTTTATGAGATAATCAATGTACAAAACTGAAATGGAAACTAGTGGAAAAAGCAAGTGGTTAAAGAGTTATTAATGCACAACAAATTATTCTTGAATCTCGATGAAGTGTTAATCCAATAGTGAGGAAATCATTGAGCTCCTTAGTGAACTTTTCTAATGACAAAGTACTTAAAATCTGATCCTTTTATACCTGTTTTGTGCCCTTCTTCATTATAGCTGAAAATGAATGACATGGAAATAGTCGGGTTTGCTGCATGTTTCAGGTCAACTGATTGGGTGCAGCCTAAACCATATGTAGGGCAGACAAGTATTCATAATCTTAAGAAAAGTGCTGAGCTGGCTGGCCTACTTTAGAGCAAAACAGAAATCTGAATGCATAATCACTTGTGATCCTTTCCAGTTGTAAACAGAGATCCAAGAAGCAATACAGTTCTAATTTCCTGATTCTGATGGTGTTTTAATAAAGATCTACTCTTAATTTTCTCGATTATTGAGGATAAGCTGTTTGTTGTATACTGAATGCAATTAATGTACGTTTAGATTTACGTTCTTAATATTGTTCTGCATTTATACTATTTTTGAACTTTATATGACTTAAGTTGGCCACATGAAAGTCTTTAATGTGAAGTCTCGGAAATGGAAAGTTTTAGGCTGTTTGTGGAAAGAGAAAACAAAGAATAATAAATGGTTTGTGCTGGATAAAAATATTTAGAGCTGCTATCTAGTGTCATCTTGGAAAGCTCAGTCATTATGTGTCCACATTTAAAGGAAATCATAGCTGCAATCTTTTTTTCTTTCTATGAAGATTTTCTTCTAGTTCAGTTTCTTTTCAGGCACTTGCCACTGTTTCGGAAAAGCAAATTGGACAGAAAGGTGCATTTCATTATCTACATGAAAGCTATTAATTCTCATCAACACTGAAAACTGAGGGGAATTTGTATTTATAGTGAATGCAAATAGAGACTACTCCTTATTTTAGCTTAATCTGAGTGTTCATGTGGTTGAATTTCATCATTGCCATAGAATTTTGGATATATTATGCAAATTATTAGATATATTTACGTTTGTTTATACCTGGAACATTTTAAACATTAATAACTGGGTGGCAAACCATTAAGATTTACAGCTTATCCGTCTTCAAATTTCTTTGGACTATTTCCAATAAAATGTAAAGAATAATTCTCCTATTTGGAGATGAGGTCTGCAGAGAGAGGAAAAGCAGTGCCAGCTAGGAATTGTTTGGTGCTTGAGGAGCAGTCCCACCAAAGGGGCAGATTAGGCAGGGCTTGGGTGGAGGTTGAGCTCGGGTAAAGGAGCAGCACCTGGGCCCTGGGAGGAGTGATGGGGAGCACCTGCCTTATCTGAGGAGGGAAGAGACTTGCTGCTCTCAGTAGGGGCTGGTTGTAATGGGCTGAGGAACTGCTGTTTGACAGGAGGTTTAACAGGTATGTGACTCCAAAGTGTGTGAAAAGAATTGTTTCTGTGGTTTGTCTTTGCTTCAATTGGACAATTGTTTGCTTTGCTCGGGGCTGTCCTGGAAGGTGGTGGAAATCCTTGCAGGTATCCAAGGCTGCTGGGCTTGGGGGTGAGCTCTTAACACCCTCTCACAGGCTTACCCTGGAATGATTAATCTGGTAGCAGAACTTACAACTAAACCAAGTTAAACCAAGTCTGGACAGTCAGAAAAGTAATTCCTCCTTTGAACTGTGCTCTCAGTTAAGAAAGTCTCCTTGCCCAATGTACTTGGTTGTTTCAGAAAGTGTTTTGCTCTGTGTAACTAAGTTGAGAATAAACATCTGGGTGTCTCAGGCCAACTGAGCCCAAGTGTGGAAGAGATTTAACAAGCTGCAAGGAGTGCTTTTACAGAGTGCAGGTGTATTGCAGTGTTGGAGCTGTACATTGTGAAGAATGGGAAAGGAAAATGTGATAAGGACTTGATTTCTTCTATTGTTTCTTGCCTTTATTTGAAGTGTTTTTCTGAGTGCATGAACTCCAGAATTCTCAAATGAGGTGGAAATTTCTGTAGATCTGTGTGTGTCCCACCAGTTCCTAATACAAAATGGAGATGGAGATGCTTTCCTGAGGGCCTGCTGCCTTTTATCCCTCTTGTGGGAGGGCCTGCTCCTGGCAGTGAAGGACAAAGGAACCTTCTCTGGAGTGTCCTTCCTCAGGGTTCACAGGCTCAGTTTGACTCCTGAGTAAAATTTTGGGAGAAACTTTTTAGAGATACAGCTGTTGATCCCTGAAAGGTATCCCAAACAGTCCAAAGAATATTGTGCAATTATGGGGAGACTGGCATGGAAAATAGTGACTTCATGATCTTCACTGGGAAAGTGAGGTATGAGCTGTAGGACAGGGCATGTTATTAGAATGGACTTGGCTTTGTAACTTTGGTTCCATGGAAAATGGTATTGGTAATAGTGTCTGGGCTTTTCTCCTCATTTTTCTGGAGGCTCATGCACCTCATGTTCTGAAACATATAGTTTCCTGTAATAGAAATCATAATTGCAAATATGATGTCTTCTTTTTTATTTTTCTGCTTTCATTTGTTTGGCACCTTATCATGCAACTTGAGGCACACAATATTTACAGTAGCAATATAAGCATTGGAGTAAAGTTTGTGTTTCTGTTTAGCTTGTACGAGCAAATTTTTGAGAGGTACAGGAAAACCAATCAAGGCTGGAAAGCAGAGAGTTTTCACTTGAAATCTGGGGGTGGGTTTACACAAACCCCAACTCCCTGCACCTCCTATTACAGTGATGATTGAGAAATAGTTGCATGAAAACTTATAATGAAAATGAATCTTCCAACATGTGACTGACCCGCTTTCTGTAAAATGCTCTCTGTTATGTCGGGACAGAGGCATATGGTGTCTGGCATAGTTTTCTGTTTCTTGATTGGATTTATTTTACGTAGCAAGAAGCTTTCCAACTCACTAATAGATTCTATCTTGATTATTTTTTCACTTGCATTGTCATAACACAAAATTTATCAAAAAATACTTGTGTAGCCTGGAATAGGGAGCTATTGCACTTGATACCTTGATTTTTCTTTGATTGAAATGTATAGATGTCTTTGGGTTTGGTAGGGAGAAATAGATAAGCTAGGGGGATTTAGAATATTTTAACACAAAATTAGTTGTGGTCTTTGAGGACAACTTATTGTAGATAAGTTAGAACAAATTATGTATGTTAGAACAAAGTACATATAATTCTGTACAAAGAAGAAAGAATAGAAAAAGCTCCTATCTAATCCAGAAGTGCCTACTCCTGCTAAAGATAGCAATATGCTTACATTTTTTTATATTTATAAACTAAAACTAAACTACTTTCTTTTTATGCAAGAACTATTTTGCCACTTTATGAAATTAACTGCATTTGGATACATCTTAAATGTTCCAGGATATTTTTTCTGTCACTTTTCTATTTTTTGGTGTTTTTTTTGTTGTTTCTGAAGCCTTAAGTCCCAATGAGGTGATGAGTGTGGTGTCGCTGTGGATGTCAGCATTACTTCTCCTTCAGGGGTAACAAACAGCACTGAAGTAGAACCATGAATGTTTTCATGGAATTCCTTGTAGGCCTGGGAGGTGGGTGGGTGTGGAAGGAGGAGGTGTGTGGTTGCCATAAAATGTATCATAAAATTGCTCTGCTTAATCCTGTGAAAGGAAACAAAGTTAACTTTAGCTTTGCACTTTTGGAATTCTATGACTTCCAAAATAACTGCGGCGTTCAATTGAGGATACAGGTTAGTGTCTTCTGTTTCACTTTGCAACACTGTGCAAGTCAACAATTCATTTAGGTAAGGGGTTCAGGAGTTACACATGTTGTTTTCAGATTATCTCAGAGGCGAGGCTTTGTGTGGCTGCTTGTTCAGTTATCTTCCAGCATTTGAAAATGGATTTTTTATTGCTCTGTGCAAATGCTCTGAAAATAATGAAAGTTGTGATGGTTCCAGAATACCTAAGAAGGTACCCTGGATTATGCAGCAAACACTGAGGTGTATCTAAGCAACTCACTGTTTTTGTGCTGGTGCCACATAGGGTGTTAATTTAGACCTGTAAACTATTTTGTGTAGTTGTGTACTAAACTACTTCGTGTAATTCATCTGTCAATTGTTGCTTCTCTGCTGAGCTTGTGTATGATGTAGCTCCAGTTCTGCTGGTGCTGGAGCTGACCTGAGCTGGTGGAAGCTCAGGGGGCTCTTCCTTAGGCTCCCCTGTCACGGGCTAAGTTGTGCTTTGTAGACAGGCTGTTGTTTTAAGGCTTTGGACTTCAAGTTTTGGAAGACACACTCCCTGCCCTTACAAAAGATGCTTTGCTTTTTGTTAAAAAAGTTAAATAAGATAGGTGATGAAAGACTGCTGTATCTGGAGCTGAAGTTGGCCATGTTCAAAGTTGCCATATAGCCAGTAGCTTAATTCACTTGAACTCCTGTTTTTTATTTGTGTGTTGTTGGTTCTTTTTTGTTGGTTTTTGGTTTTGTGGTTTTGTTTGTTTATGAGTGTTTTGTTTTTTAAATCCATTGCACTTGCAAAAGAAGGAATGAAAGAGTGTCATTCTAAACCAAAAGGTTGTTCTTTATCATGTAGTTACTTTTCAGCTTCAGGATTTGTACACATTATTTCTATAGTCTTAAATTTATGCATTATGTGGCTTTATCAATTTATAGCTTTCCTTTTGCACATGGTTAAAATTTATGTCTTGGATCATGGCAGGGTTTGATATATGTATCTTCTGCAGGAATTCCAGTGCTTGGGCTGTGCAGGAAGGAGTCTATAATCTGGTATGGGTTTCTGACAGCAGTTCATCTAGTAATAGGACTGAAAAGGAAGTTTTAAGGGCAACAATGAGAGAAGGTTGCTCCCTTTCCCCAAAGATACAAATGAACAATTTGCTTAATGTCCACTGAGATTGGTTTTGGACCACAAAATGCATCTAGATACAAGATTAATTTGATACTAGTTTATTTTAAATGCCTTATTTAATAAAACTCACACTTAACACCACCTTGTATGCATTTTAATGTATAGTAGCTTAAAACTAATACCCAAAATACTTTCATCAGCCTGTCTGGGTTGTCCAGTGCACACTTTTTCCTGTTTAGCCACCAACATTTGAGCTGTTGTGTCTAAATCCAATCATCTAGGTAAATTTTTCATAGACCCAAATAAAAATTGCTGTTGACTTCAGTGATATTTATTTGACTACTGATGACTGGTGTTCTTGGAAAAGCAAGTCAGACACCAGAGCATCTGTGTGTGTATACACATACATTACGTATTTATATGATATTGTACACATACATTACATGTTTATATGATATTGTACACATACATTACATGTTTCTATACTTAAAAACATATATAGACACATACACATGCGTATCATACAGTCCAAAACCAAAGGTGTGGTGCTTGAGGCAGCTTCATGAAGGAGAAAAGTGATTTTTTTTTTCTTCTCTGCTTGAAGTAATGTCTTGTTCACCCCCAAAACTTAATTCTTGTTGTCTTTGGTTGATGGTCTTCAGTGGTGTGCTCTCCCTTTGTTTTGTACTTTAGGTACTTAAAATAAAACATGTGCCCTGTTCCAATTTAACCATTTGTTTCTTAAAATACATCCATCTCATGTGTATCTTCTGATAAGTTAAAAAATATATAATGGAAAAGTGTCTATTGAATTAGCAGTGATAAGGCACATACTGAAAGAATTCACTGTAATCAGTTGTAAAACATTTCCAGTCTCACGTGTCCTGCTCATTCCTTGCCTTCCCCCTCCAAAAGAGACCACTGAAAAGCACCAAGGCATAGATGAAATGTACCTTTGACAAACACTTAAAAAAATTATTTTCTTCAACTGGTGATCAATATGGCTTAATTTTTGATGTGTTTCTGTATGATGTATATATGTACCCACTATACATGTTGGTTTCATGGAATCCATTGCTTTAAATTATGCACAGTGTAATACTTAAAGTGGCTAGAGGAATTTTTTTTTTTTTTAAAACATGTTAAGTTGGAATTGTTGTGAGTGACATCAAAACTGTGTGGAATGTTACTTGTGGACTTCATGTAGGGTAGATGTATTAGTGGCTCTCTGTTTGAGACAAGTGAAGGGATATTTGCCAAGGAAGACCAGAGCCATTTTCAGATTGATTTCTTTGCATTTGCAAATGCAAAGAAATCAATCTGCTTCTTTGACCTTGTATTGTATATTGCATTTGAAATAGGTTTTTTTCCATGAACACTGTTGCAAAAGGTGGTAAGTTAAGATATGATAGATCAGAGAGAATAGGACAGAAAAGAGGCAGAATAAAAATTCATTCTTCTGCAGATCTGTGTGTTTGCTATTGCATAACCCTGTGAAGCATCTTGAGCATTTTCTTAAAGTCCTGTAAAGCATAGTTGGGCTGTCTGATGCCTCTATAGGAGAGCGTATTCTAGAGATTGAAAAATGCCATTATTAAAAATAAGGTCTTGTAGACACATTCTAGTCTGGTAGATAGTTTCTGAAAAAGAAGGGGAGGGGAGTTCTCTGGTTTATTGCTCTGCTGGATCAGAAATGGTGCATTTGAGTGATGGTTGCTGGATTAAAGCAGTGTATATCCTGTCCACTCCAAGAATTGCTAGGGGTTGTTTTGCATCTAACATTTTCCCTTGTTGTTTTTTAGCATAGGCAGTCATCTATGTTCATGATTGTGTAAGAGGAGTAGGGTGTCTTTATTCTTATTTTTTTTCTGAATGCTTCCAGGCTGAAGTGAGCTATGAAGAAGACACAGTTATTTCAGGTCAGTGCCTGGATTAACTTCTTGGCAAAAACTTGTTATGGATCATATTCTGCCATCACTGCAAAACGCAGTAAATCAAATAGGGTATCTCTAGTTCTGTTTAGGTAAGATCAATTTCTTCTGTGAAAGCCAAAAAGAGAATATCTGTGGGGAGGTGGGGGTTGAATGTAGTATAATAACCACATGTCAGAGAGAGNTAACTGAAATGATTTCTAATTTATGCTTGATTCTTCTGCTAGGTTAATGTTAATTAGTTTAACATATCACTCATAAAAGATGTCATAGTTGAGTCATTGCGTAGGTAACAAATCTTGCACTGGCTAGCAATGAAGAAATATTACCTCTATTAAAACCCACACTTAAACCGTGGAGTCAGTAAGGGCTTATGACATTTTGCAGTTATCCAGCTTAATGCATTTTAATGCCATTGGTGTGAGGTTTTTTTCTTGGGAGGCTCTGTAGGGGATAAGCAAGTGAGGCAGAGCTTTCAAATTATGCAGTGCAGTATATAGTGTAGTCTGTGCCAAGTCAGAAACCCAGAAGAAATGCTGGCTCAGGCTGGGGTTAGGGCCAGATACTGTGACAGCAATTCAACCTTAAAAAAAAATCTGTCCAGTGTTGAGTTACCCAAAGGAAGTATAAAAAACAGTGGTAAAAAAAGCTCAAATCTGCTTATATGTAGAATCCAAGTAATTTGATATTAACAACACAGCTAAACATTTACAGGTATGTATGGTTGTAATTAGCTAAGTAGTTTCATCCATCTCTGCCCTGAGAGAAGCATTAGAACTGGGCCT
>WEIV01000916.1:3501-32443 GCA_013390005.1 Calyptomena viridis
AATGCTAGAATCTTAAGGAGAGTTTCACTTTTAGCTGCTATTAATACGGTCTATATTCCAGAATCAGATGCGATCTCTCCAGAGGGAGTTTAAATTCAAATTGCGGTGGATGCTACAGGAGCCGCCAAACTTCACAACCTCCAGAACCTGTGTGTCTGTGTGTTTGTTGACAATTTGCATATAATTTGTTATTTTCTTTACTCTTTTACCACATTTTGGTCCTTAGACAAGTAACAACGAACCAGCTGCTCTCAGATGGCTTATAGCTCTATATAAATGAATAAAAAAGGCAGACACTATTAAAAGAAAGGGATTAAAGTTATTCAGCTGAAGTTTTTACAATATTTCGTCATTTGTCATGATCCTGAAAGAATAAACATGCATTTTAAACTCTTTAAAGGAAAAAAGCAAACAAAAATAGACTACAAGAAGGGCAGAACACTTTGATTTTTAAACTGATACTGAATCTTTTGTGTCAGATCAATACTAGATCAATACTAAGATCCCTATGGATATCATGTCACGGTGTCTGATGAGACTTGCATTTTTGTTTGATTATATTATTCATTGTGAGCCAGAGTCTTCTGCTTCCCATTTTGCACTATGTGGCTTGTCCAGGAGAGAGTTTGCATCCCTCAGAGGAGGCGCAGTTCATACATGAGATTTGGAACCTGCAGAGCATCAACATACCAGATTACCTGACCATAGGTTTCAAGAAGACAGTACAGTATTAGAGTAAAACAGCTTAGTGCTGTACTGCTTCAGAGTAGAACATTTTAGGTAAGGAGAATTTGCTTTTTCAAGTAACTCACGATTGAGTAGTTAAATGGTTCCTCAATGTTCTCCTGTTGTAAAAATGTTGTATTCCTGATAAAATAACACAATAGGAAATCTAGTTATAAGGTAAAGAAATTAAAGGCTAGAACAGAAAAATAATCAACATGTTATGCTTGTGTTGAGAGAGAAGATATGGTCTTTGGTAAATGCAACAGACTCTTACTTGCAAGTCAGGACAGCACTAAATTTATAAAATCTTCTAGGATTGCCTTCACATTTCAAGCCACCTGGAAGTTCAGTTGAATGGAAGTATCATGAAAGCTACTAACTATTTCAACCCTCTAGCACTTTCTTGCACACCCTCTGAATTGAGAGTAGAGGAGGAGGACAGGTAAACATGCTTCATTTTCATTTGGAAAGCCGGATATATTCAGCCCAGGCATTATCTGCCTCCCAGGTTGGCTCACTGGTAGAGACAGAGAAGATGTGGATTTTGACTTCTGGAGAGGGTCTTTCCCATGTAGCCATCTTGGCAGTGCACAATTTTCTTTTTATATATTTATTCTTACCTATTTTGTGCTTTGTGTGTCCTGCAGGAATCCCCACAGCTGTCTTACCACGCCAGACACCTGCGGAGGCAGATGTGGCAATGAGAACATGCCACAGGAAGGTGCGCACATTCAAGAAAACTCCCTATTTTCTTCAGTTACTCTCCGACAGAGCTATGAGTAGTAATCTTACAACCACTGGATGAGTGGTAGATCAAGGTGAATCAAATTGTCACTGTCTGAATTCATGTCCCAAAGTAGTTTGAAGAAGAGGATGAAATATAAAAACACTCAATGAAAGGAAAAGGAGAACTTTCTCATAGCTTTAGTCAGTGAACTGTAACATACCTAGTTCAGCTCTCCATCTAATGTCAATCAGTGACTACACTGACCAGTGGAACTGAAGTGTTATGGAAGTATAGTTTGCTGTGATATACAATCCCTAAATCAAATGATTGTAATAGATGAACCATGTGACAGATTTTATTTTATTTTTTTAACATACCCCTTTTTCACTTGTTGCATAGACAGTGTTTTGATTTAAACAACTTTTTTTTACATTTAAAATCCTTAGATAAACACACTAACATCATTGAGCAGAATACAGAGAGCTACTTTCACTCAGTTCTCTGCTCTCTAAAACAGCACAAACAAAACTGGTAGATATTCCCAGTGTCTTTCCATCTTTTTCATAGACCCTGCATTCAAACAACAACAAACAAATTGCAACACACATCCTTAATTGAGCTGGGGTGGAGAAAGACCAGTAGAGGAGAGAGGGAAATTCAAGTGGTTAGAAAAAGAAATGAAAATGTAATCATGTTTTTTTATTTCAAAGCAGAACACGGCTCATAGCTACTTCTCTTTATGGGAATCTCAGATATTGAAATCTAATTATCTTATAGCATACATATGGCAGTGTGATGTGCAATGCTCAATTTTGTGATTATCCCAAAAAGCCATTGTAAATTAAAAAAAAATAAACTTAATGGTTTGCTTAATAACAAGACGGGTACACCAACGAGTTCTTTAATGAACTACATTATTTCTCTGTTCAAGTTCAATTTTACAAAGTGTTTTTTAAAATAAGTTTCACAGTGAGACTGATTTGGATTGTACATACATGTGTCCAGTAAGTAAAAGTGATCCAAAAAATTGTGTGAACTGAGGTATGGTATGGCATTTCCATGCTTATTTTCTTTAATAATCTTTGCTGTTCACTTGTCTGTCCCCTTATTTTCAGTATCTTACCATAAACGCAAAATTTGAAGATTTTCTAACATTTCTTTTTAGTTAAAAAAAAAAAAAAAAGATAAAATTTCTGCTAATTCCTTGAAGTTTTGTGAGATATTTACAGTTGTGTTCCTGTGCTGCAGTAGTAGCAGACAGTCAAACCTGAATTTCAGGATTTGCCAAAACATGTCCTATGCATCCATACTTCGGGATTTGTGTCTTCTGACATAATCGCAGTTCTTTTCAAGTCTATTTTCTTGCTTGCTTCTTCAAGGTTTTGTTTATTGTAGCCTAGAAATCAGTTGTCCTTGACAGGATAGCAAGTTCAATGTTATCTTCTCTAAGTCTTTTGGTATTTTTTTCTTTGTCCTTTGACTAGATACAAGAAATGAGTCATTTTTATTTTGGAGCAAGTGGAAAAAAATTGCAAAAATTGAATTTGCATCAACCTAATATGGAATGTTCCTCTCCTTCAATGAAATGAAAACTTGATATAACTGTAGAGATACCTTAATTCAAAATAAGATCATGAACTGAGAAATTTAAAACAAGGAAATAGATATCCTGCTGTTAAAATAAGCAGTGCTATTTTCAAGGGAACAAAAAAAAAAAAGAGAGGGAGCAAGGGTGTTCACTAATTTTTTGGAATTTGAAAATATTATTTCCATTTTCATATCTCGATAAAAAGATTCATCAAATTCTGTACAATTTGACCATGTTCGAGCTAAGCTTTTTTTAATTAAAGAGGTCATTGAAGAAAAAAATGTTTACTTCTCTGTGTAAGCTTTCTTTGGAGAAGTGTGGGGTTTGCTGTAGGTTTCAAGGAGCTCTGGGTCAGGGCCTCAGATTACAAATTCATTGCAACAGGGAGTATGCCATGCCTTCTCTTTTCACTGATAATGACTCGTGATAGTAATTTCTTTATAAAATCATTGTTTTACTGGGAAAATATCACCCATAGCTCATTCTTTGAAAAAAAAAGAAAGGTTCACAGAAAACCATTAAATTCAAGACTTTTCCTTCAACATCATTCCTGGGTTAGGTCTGACAAGCACAGTCTCAACAATAATGCAAATACAGCTGTTAGGCTAGCAATGATTTTCTTCAAATGGAATTGTTTATGAAGAGAAAATATAAAGATGACTTCTGCTGATTTCAGTCTCTCATGAGATTATCTCCTTTGGTAGAAAAAAACCAAACAAACAAACAATAAAATAAAGATACTCTAGATAAGCTGGAGCACTTGACCCATGTGATGAGCAAATGAACACACTTGTGAAATTCAAATCCCTCCATGCCATGTCCCCAAAGGCAATTTGCAAAAATTATTCCAGCCTCTGACAGGATGAGTGGAGTAGTCCAGAGTTACATGCTTTTTGCCGAATCTCCCTAATGTTATCATGCAAAACATTGTTTCATGGTGTTTTGCTCTGCTTTCTGCTTTCATCTCTGCATGTTCAAATCTGATATTAGTGTCTGCCATTTTCCCAAGCTGTTTTGACTGTATGAGTTAAATGGTGATGGATAGTAAAGCCGTTTTGCTCCACAGGCTATTCAACACCCAATAGAGAAAGGCGACCCCACTCATGATCCTATTTGAGATCTCAGAAGTACGCTTAGAGGATAAAGGAAGACTTTGCAGGAGTGAATGAAATCAACAAAATTATGAAGAGGTGCTTTTATTTCCACCCCTGTATGCTTACTGGAAAAAAAAAAAAGAGAGAGAGATTTCTGATGGGAACCACAGGCATAAAATATAAAACTGATTTCATTCAAAGTCCACTGAGAGTTGTGCTGAACAAGAGGCTCACAGAAGAAGAGGAGTGGAATCTTTATCATGCAGCCTCAGAGCTTACACTGCTAGGAGCTCACTGACTCCAAGGAGGAAGAGAGTGCATTTAATGAATATATACTGACCTTCTGAAGCAGGATCTTGCATGATTTTTTCCTAACATTTCTCTCTAAGAGAAAAAGTCACTTAATGTGACTACTTACTGATAATGTTATGTAAAGAAAAGGCTGTTTCTAAACCAAAACTTTTTGTCTGTGGAATGTAGTTTGGCAGTGAAATAAATGGCTTCTTATTAAGTGATACTAACACAGGTTGAGTTTCTGAGATCTGAACAAAATTTCCAAGACCAGAAATCCTTTGCAATTTTACGCTTTTTCTTTATGCTGTAATCACAGATTTCAAGTATGGACATGTAGAAAAGTATTTTACTCACACTGATTCTCAGAATATTGTAATTGGCAGTATGCACAGCCTGAGAAGTAAATGAAGTGAAACAAGGCTGCTCATGTCATGATGAAATAAGAAAAGGACATGCTCGTGTAATTTCTCTTGTGCACAGAAAAGTTAGCTTCAGAGCCAATAAATGACAAAGCTCCAGTTTCACTGATTTTCTCCCCTCAGAGAGTCATAGAAACAGAAGCAGAGCAGTCAGTCCCTGACATTTAGATAGATGGACCAGAGAACTGAAACCAAGATAACTGGCATTATATGTAGTATTAGAATATTTTGCAGTAGTTCTCTGAAATGCTACATAGGAACAAATGTGCAGCCATGTTCAAGCACCTTACTAAAAATTATTATAGCAATTAGGAAAAGCATCATAAAACCTACTTTCAAAATAAATGAGACTTTTTTGATTGACTAGTTGGTTCCAATTTCTTCCCTTTCCCCACCTTCTGAAAGTTTCAAACTCATTGATGAATTTCAGTTACATTTGACACAGAGGGATAGACCTCAGAGAAACTGCAGGGCTGGAAGTTTCTGACAAATGAAGGAAAAGTTTCAGGTGAGTATTTTCAACAGAAGGTTAACATCTGTACCACGTATTCAGCTATATTACCTAGGAGAGATGGTACCAGAGGAAATGAAGCCCTACAAAACCTATGCTTACTGTAGAAATGTTTTTTATGATTACCCTGAGCTGGAGGACCACCACTGTGAGAATGATCAAGTCCCAGTCAACCCTGAAATAGTGCAGGATCTGCTGCTCTGGCTGGATCCCCACAAATATATGGAGCCTGATGGAATTCACTCCAAAATCCCCAAAGAGCTACTGATGTCATCACAAAACCTCTCTCTGTGATTTTTGAGTGGTCTTGGGAATCCAGAGAGGTCTCAGCTGAATGGAAGCTAGTGAATGTTGTCCCAGTTTTCAAGAAGGGCAAGAAGGAGGACCCTGGAAACTACAGGCCTGTCGGTCTCACGTAAGTGCCTGGTAAAGTTATGGAGAAGATTATTCTGAGAGGTATTGAAAAACACCTGAAAGATAACACAGTCACTGGCCAGAACCAGTACAGTTTCCTGCTGTACCAGTACAGTCCTGCTTATCAAACCTGATTTTCTTTTATGACAGGGTAACTCACCCAGATGATCAAGGGAAGCCAGTTGATGTAATCTTTCTGGATTTCAGTAAAGTTTTTCACACTGTCTCTTACAGTATCCTTCTGGACAAAATGTCCATCACACAACTGGATAAAAACATCATGCAGAGGGTGAGCAATTGGCTCACCCTCTATCACAGAGGGTAATAGTGAATGGTGTGACATCAGACTGGGGACCTGTCACTAATGGGNAGTGCAGGATCTGCTGCTCTGGCTGGATCCCCACAAATATATGGAGCCTGATGGAATTCACTCCAAAATCCCCAAAGAGCTACTGATGTCATCACAAAACCTCTCTCTGTGATTTTTGAGTGGTCTTGGGAATCCAGAGAGGTCTCAGCTGAATGGAAGCTAGTGAATGTTGTCCCAGTTTTCAAGAAGGGCAAGAAGGAGGACCCTGGAAACTACAGGCCTGTCGGTCTCACGTAAGTGCCTGGTAAAGTTATGGAGAAGATTATTCTGAGAGGTATTGAAAAACACCTGAAAGATAACACAGTCACTGGCCAGAACCAGTACAGTTTCCTGCTGTACCAGTACAGTCCTGCTTATCAAACCTGATTTTCTTTTATGACAGGGTAACTCACCCAGATGATCAAGGGAAGCCAGTTGATGTAATCTTTCTGGATTTCAGTAAAGTTTTTCACACTGTCTCTTACAGTATCCTTCTGGACAAAATGTCCATCACACAACTGGATAAAAACATCATGCAGAGGGTGAGCAATTGGCTCACCCTCTATCACAGAGGGTAATAGTGAATGGTGTGACATCAGACTGGGGACCTGTCACTAATGGGGTTCTGCAGTGCTCCATCTTAGACCCTGTGCTCTTCGACGTCTTTGTAAATAACTTGGACACAGGACTGGAAGGAATACTAAGCAAGTTTGCAGATGATACAAAAGTCAGAGGAGCTCTTGACTCCCTCAAAAGTAGGGAGGCCATGCTCAGAAACCTTTACAAGATATGAAACTCAAAAAGGACAAGTCCCAGATTCTGCACTTGGGATAGAGCTACCCTGGATGGTCATACAGACCAGGGAATGAGATGCTGTAAAGCAGGGTTGTGGAAAGGGACCTGGAGGTCCTGGTTGATGGCAAGTTGAATATGAGTCAGCAGTGTCCTGGCACCCAGGAGAGCAACTGTGTCCTGGGGGGCATCAGGCAAAGCATCACCAGTTGAGGGAGGTGATTGTCCTGCTCTGCTCTGCACTGGTGCAGCCTCACCTTGAATATTGTATGCAGTTTTGGGCACCACAATGTAGGAAAGGTATTAAACAACTAGAGAACGTTCAAAGGGAGGAAACAAAGGTGGTGAAGGGCATTGAGGGGAATTCGTATGAGGAGCAGCTGAGGTCACTTGGTCTATTCAGTCTGGAAAAAAGGAGACTGAGCGGAGACCTCATTGTGGTTACAACTTCCTCATGAGGGGAAGAAGAAGGGCAAGCACTGATCTCTTCTCTGTGGTGACCAGTGGCAGGACCTGGGCTAATGTCCTGAAGTTCTGTCAGAGGAGGTTTAGATTAGATATTAGAAAAAGATTCTTTACTCAGACAGAGGTTGGGCACTGAAACAGGCTCCCCGGGGAAGTAGTCACAGTATGAAGCCTGACTGTCCAAATTCAAGAAGCATTTGGACAATGCTCTCAGGCACATGGTGTGACTCTTGGGGATGGTCATGTGCAGGACCAGGAGCTGGACTCAAGTCCCATCCAATTTGGCATATTCTCTGATTCTGTGAAAATCATCTATTGCCTTCTGATGCTAAAATGCCACACAAGTACTTGCAATCAGGTTCTTGAAATCTTAGAAAGAGGAAAGAAAAATAATTAGGCTATATATTAATATTCCAATTATAAATATCTAAAGGAGAGTATGTAAAATATATAGAGTAGAAAGTTAAATCGATAATTAAATATATCTAACTGGAAAGTAAGCAGAAACAAGAGGAAACATGAGCAAATATTTCATTCACAAAAAAAATAAAAAGGAAGTTTCTCTTAGACATACTGTCAGCCTTTACTTCATTAAAAAAATTAAGTATTTGAAGATATCAATATTTTCACTCAATCATACATGGTATATGTCTGACTGAACCAAAGGTCAGCTAATATTTAAAACCTCCTGCATGACAGTATATTGTTTATGACTCTTCAGTTAATTCATCCATCATTATTTATGTCTCTAACTGTTCATAAAAACTATGAATGCTCTGTAGCAAATCAGTACTAAAAGCAAGCTGCTAGGAGACAATACCAGGAAGGGGATCAAATCATGCAACCACTGAAACAAAGACATTTCAAGAGATGTAACTTCCAGAAGGCAGAACAATCCATACTCCCTTCTCTTAAATTTGGTCAGTGGCCAATTGAGATTTAAACTGTGTGCATATATATATTTGCAGAATCATTGTAATTTTTTTAGTTCTTAAGCCCCTTCCATATTCTCATCTATTTCCCCTCAATAATTAACCTGTCTTCTTAACTGTTCTTCTCAAAACCCTTCTTTTTTCTTGGTCGTGCCACTTCATTATTTCCCCACTTATACAGGATGCTTCAGTGCAGTAAATGCTGCAGGCAGCTCATCCACAGGCAAACCACGATGCTTTATTGGTCCCTCCAGTGTTCTCCAGAGGCAACTGGCCTTGTTCTCACTACTCTTGAAGCCAGTCAGGTGGGACCTCTGTGCTGGATTCAACACCATTACTTTGGTTTGTTGTTCTCTGTCTGTAGTGATGAAGAAGAGGACTCCTTGAGAGGAATATTGAGACAGAAGCAACTGCAACATTTCCATACACTATTATTTCTTCCCCTATTTCTTGATCTTCACTTTTGCCTTGTTACACCAGTCTTTGACCTCCCAAGTCCCTTCCAAATAAACAGTCTGCCTTTAATTATTTTTCCATTTTGATCACAGTTCTGCTATCTCCGTTCCCAAATTTGGTATTTCTGATACCATTACCTGGTTCACCTTGACTTTACATGGTCCCATTGCCATGATTTGGCACTGCCACCCTGTAAGCTTCCAGTCCCTGGAAAGGCCCTTCAGTTACCTCCCTGAGGTTTGGCAGTCACACAATTCCCCTTAACCATTGGCAAAATCTTGCCATCTCACAGTGTTCAAGATAACTCTTGTCAGCTTCTGACTCTTATCATCAGAGACAGCAATTTTTTGAGTCATGTCCTGTGGCATCTCATGTTCTGTTCAATCATCTAAACTTCAGGTTAGCACCTATTCATTTGCTTGCAACACTAACAGGATACATAACACTAAGGATAAATACCTACCAATGCCTATTCATACAGATACAAATCCTTCCATCACATCAAGGAAGAAAAACTAAAATCATCCATTGCTGCTGTCCCTCAGTCAATGCAATCCCTGTTTTAGTCCCAGCAAGCCCCAACAGCAACAGCCAAGGGTTGCCTTAGCAATGAGTGGGGCAGCACCCAGCAAAAGCCCCTCTATTTCAAGGGGTCCAGCCAGGCAGCACCTCAGGGCAGGCAAGTTTGATTCAAACCTGCCTAACCCAGCAAGGACATGCAGCTATGGCGAGCAAAGAGATGCAGGTGACCCTTTATGGTTGAAGCAATCTGGGTTTATTGGCACTCTGTAGCCAGTGTGACTACAGAGCCTTCTAATCCCCAAAGGGAGCAACTAGAAAGAGCCACAGGAGCTTCCTGTGCATTAACTTATAAAGGGGGTTTGAAACTATGGGAGGAGTAAGGGAATAACCAATGGGAGAGAAGGGTAGGAGTGGTTAGGGAAGGGATTACACCACTGGAAACCAGAGGCCTACTAGGCAAGCCAGTGGGCAACCAAGTAACAGGGAATGTTTTGGGGAGTGGGATAGGTTGGGTTACATACATGGGGTAAGGTAGGAGGAGTAGGGATAAAGGATACATTTGAAGGGAGGATTCAAACCTTAGAACAAAACAACTGTGTACAGAAGAGGGGGTAACAGAACCATCCAATAGGAGGGTAACAGAACCATACATTATAGAAATTAACTCAAAACCTGCACAACCACAGTCCATCACTGTAGACTGCACTTTGATTTCCTCATCTGACAGTACTGTGAACTGGCATGGAGTGCAGCAGAATCTAACCAGCATCAAAGTACTAGTCTGTTATTCCTCAGAAAAATGCAGAATCAAAAAGTCTTCTTAAGGTTTTTTAGAGCTTTTATACTTCCACAGACATTTCTTTTCCCTGAAAGAAAAGCAGATGTTCTTGCCTATTTCTGTCAAAGAAGGTCTGTGTGAATCTTTTCCCAGGTTACAGTGCAGGGTTCACGAGCTTCTGTTCAATATGAGCTGCTCTGCACTAGATGAATATATAGACCCAGAAGAAGCCTAAAAACCTTCTCACTGATTTTTTCTATATAGCAATAGGTAGCTCAAAGCTCTAGCACAAGGTATATACAAGTATTCTCCCCTATCGTCTCAAATTATTTTATACCTCAAGACACTTCCATTGTCTTCTTTAATCCTTCTTTGCACCCAGATTTGGTGCTAACAGCCCTAAAGAACATCTTAACATCACACCACAACAGGCATCCAAGATGGTTAGCAAGTGCAAGATCCCTTCTTATGCAGGCAAAGGCTAAAAAACTGAGACTTAGGGTTGTAATTGCTACAATGAGGCATCCTGCCAGTTCCATAACAATAGATTTTGTTACATACTCTGTATAGAGCAACAAAGAGGAGGAGTGGAAAAAGCTTAAGCTTATCTTGTGTCAGTTCCTCAGCTGGTATGAACCAGTTCTGATGAGGAAAGGTTGTTTCTTCAAGTTATCTTCAAGTAGTCCCAAGAAGCATGGTTCACAGGCAGAAGCTTATCTGACTTTCATTTACAAAATGATTGAGGAAAATATTTAAAATCTCTTTTGAGAGAGGATTCAATACTATGATGAGACTTGGGCTCTTCTCAAGAGTTTTCTTTGGTGAGAATAAGGATAATAATTGTTGGCAGTCTTTGATCCTGTGTTAAAGTTGGCAAGTTTTTCCTTGCATTTCCTTCATTTCAGCATGAAGACCTGGGACCCAAGAAGGTTGAAGGAGAAACTAAGACGTAGTTAACACAAAGCCTTCGATATCTATTACCTCGAATTCACAGATAATAAGCCATTGCAGAAACATCATAAAATATACTGATATATCTGAGATCGATGAGTTGGAGAACTACCTTAACTTCTTTATTCTTAAGAAGAATACAATTTGTGCTTCCCAAAGGCAAGGACTGCTTCAGAATAGTAGTCCTGTTACCTGCTCTCCAACATGAGAGAAGAACTCTTAGGATATCTTAGTTTGTTAAAACAGGAATCAACTGGTTTGTTGTACCCTGGATATGTCAAGGAAAGTGAATTTATGGTTTAAGTGGCCTTCTAAGTGTTAAATTATACAACTTATTTCTCTACTTGACTAACCAAGGAAGTAATTTCTTTTTGTCTAACTACAGCTGGTAATCCTACTCTCTTCTAAATGTTTAATTCACTGACATGCTTCTTGGAACTAGAACAGAAGCTTTATTGCTACTGCAGAGAAATCAGCAGATGAATTTAGAAGTGGTCCATGTTTTAGAAGAGTCTGAAGTGGGAATAGGCCGGCCAATATCAAAAGAGCTTGAAAGAAAGTTCCTGGATTGGGCTGCAACTGACTAATTTTAGAAGCTGTGTAATAAGCTATTACTATTTTGAAAGAATGCCTTCATGTGCAGAGTTGTGGGGAGGGAAGACATTAAATTTGTTTCCAGTTCCTACCAAGTATTTCAGTGAGACCCCCTCTCCCCTCTGTTGGAGAGGTAATGCTGTCAGGGCTGTGCCTCTGAGACATGTGCCATATGGCAAAGTAGAACACACCCATTTTTTAGGCTGACAGTTTCTCACCTTTTGTAAGTAGTAAATTAATCATGAGGATTTAATTGGACTTGACTATATGATTATGAGGATACTTCCATTCCTAGCAATAAGGAAATGCCAGATCAATTCATTAGATCCACTGCTGGTATTTCTGTTACAATTTAAGTCAATGTTGAGCTTGGTATTTTCCTTTTCTTATTATCCCAACAGCCATTTGTGTCAGCACTATCCAAGGATACCTATATTTGCATGGAATTATGAACTTCATTACTTTTCTTCATTCACCATCACACAATGGGAAACTTATGTTGAGCATAATCTACACTAAATTCTGCCACTCAGAAGCAGAACAGTTGTATGCACATTAATAATATGTTTATGTATATGTATGTGAATATATTTAGCCACAATACACAGTCTCCCAGAGTGTTGTATGAAAGACAGACATTGGCATAACTAGTGCTTATGGGGTTTATATGAGTTTTAGTGAATTTAGAGAAAGCATCTTTTGGGCAGGAAGGCTGAGAGAAGTGAAGCAGGTAAGTCCCAGTGAGGTATCAGAAGAGCACATCACCTGTTTATATCAAACAATTAGCACACCCAAGACTCAGATGTCATTTAAGCCTGAGGAAAGAACAGCATACTTCATTGCATAGGAGCAGAGAAGTGAATTATGATACACTGACTAGCATTAAATTATTTCCTCCTTCTACTGCTTCATTTCTCTTGGTTGGGTCTGAGACACTGGCTGGAAAGTGAGATCACAGCTATTTGCATCTTCCTTGAACTGGAAGGAGGCAGAATGTCTGTCTTGATTTGTACCACAAATAGAAAAAGCAAGTGAATTGAGAAAAAAAGGTACTGTAGGTTGAGAAAAGCAAAAATTACTATCACCACTTTTAGTTCATGGCACGTCTTCCTACTTGTTTAACTATATGCTAGATCTGCTGCCAGGCTCATTGCATTTCTGCTTTTCAGGGGTGCATCCAGGGATGCATCTCTTTAGATCTCTGTGTGTTTGCTCTTTAAGTCACATTGAACCCAGGCACCAATAAACAGCTCTCTGTGAGGTGGTACCAGGTGCCTAGGATCTCCAAACTGAACTGCTTCCAGCCTCAAATCTCCTTTACTTTCTGCCCAGTATATCCTCTGTACCTTGGCAACTGTTTATTGCTGACCTTCTGGAAACTTCCTTGCTGTCTTAGTCCCATTTAACAAGCTGTCCAGTGCAACCTGTGCCATGATTAATTAACACCTCAAGAGTTCATTGCCTCAAGGCAAGAGCCAAGACACCTACAGTCCCTAAGGTCTAGTGCTTTATCTAGCCCTTGGGTCTTTTCTCTCTGTCCTCATTGCTTGATCTCTGAAGGATGCTGTCTTGTGAGTTCTGCAAACTGAAGCAGAGTGCTAGCACCTGAGTGTTCTTTGACCTGCCTGCACTGGTAGCTGTTAAAAATCAACTGATGTGCAGCCTTCTGCACAGAAGGTTCTCTGCAACCTTCTTCAGTGTCCACCAAACACGTAATTAGTGCCTCCATACTTTTTCTAACCCTCATATCTCCCCAGAAAAATTGCCCAAGGGCATCATCTTCTGCACAGTCTTATCATTCAGGAAAGCAAGTCCAGGAGGGGTTCCAAATACAGAAAAAGTCTCTAGAGAGACAAGGAGTGTGTGAAGCACAAACATACCTGTTCCACTGCAGGTTTTACTTTTTAATTTTTAAGAACATCCTAACTGCTGCTTTTCTCAATCTGTTACCTGATAAACTTTTTTTTATTCAGGCTTGTGCCGCAAGAGTAATTAGAGTCAAATAGATATCTTTTGGGTTTTCTGTATGCAACAGCTTCATTACAAAAAACAGCAGAGAGACATTGAGGCTAATTATTTAATAAGAAGCAACTTTGTGTGGTATGCACTAGAACACTGGATTCAGATACAGAAATTCTGAGGACTCTTTATCAGTGTTACTTAAATTTTGCAAGTTCTGTCATGCACCTTTTTAAGATTATGACGTTGATATAAGCTTAAGGAATTTGAAAGTTGAAGAGAAATTTTAACAAGAGGTAAGTGGCATCATTCACTGGATTTATTCACATCTTACAGCAGAAGATTCTCTAGCAAAATTTAACTTGTCATATTTGTATCTAATCTGATGAGAAAGAAAAAAAAACCTATAAAAAAACAGAAAGTTTTTCTGCTTTAACTGCATGCTATTAAATTCTAGTGAGTCAGAGTACAGGAATTAGATAATTTGATTACAAGATTACTCTGATAGAAGAGAGATATCTGATTTCACCAGACTTGTCAAAACTGGAAAATTCAGATATTGTAAGATCCCCAAGGGCAAGTGCATTAAATGCTTAAATGAGATACGTATGTTAAATATCCTTAAACCCCCACCCTTAAACTACATGTAAATCTCAGCCTAGAAAATAATTAGGCAGTAGTGTAGGAACTGCAAAGCTAATATCCTCTTCTTCGTTTCCACTGTAGAATAACCTAAATATTTTCCTTTTTACATATGATTCCCAAAATGGAAGTGTCATAGATACACTTCCCAACATTTATTCAATACCACTTAGTACTGAAGCATTTCGATTGGATTGTCTTGTTTATGCATTTATATACAGGATACATTTGTGTGAGAAAAACAGTTACTCACAAGAGATCTAAAAGGCAACAAACTGCTGAGTTTTCATTATCCGTCTTTAATTACACATATGGTTTGTTGATAATGATTCCTTATTGATGCCTAGTTGAAAGAACTAGGATGGAAAAACATTTTCTGACAGAAAAATATGCCTAAAATTAGGACAAAAAGTAAAACCCACACAGGTGGTGACCATCAAAATAAAGTTGACCTTCACTGATAATTGTTTACTCTAAAACAGAATTAATAGCAATTGGAATGCAATTTGTGGATTCTAGTCAAAAAGTGAAATGTCTAGTAGTCCTTTGAAATGTTTCATAGATATGGTAGTATTCATTTCATGTGAATATTTTCTTAAATAACTTGTATTATTTTAGGACTATTTATAAGGGCTTCATATTTGATTATGACTGAAGGTTCACTTCTGAGGGTTCACTTCTTCTTTAACTATTTCTATGAATCTAAAGGCTGCTCTTATTCCAGCTTCAAAGGAAACATGACACATCATTTGAAGAGTTCATTTAGCATTATTTGAAAAAAATATACTTTTTAACTGTGGACAAATAAAAGTAGACAAGGTACATATAATCTTTGCCTTCATATGGAGTCTGGTTTTCCACTCTGCCCACTGATTCAATTTTAAAGAATTTTGGAAAATGACATTTTTTCTTTTTCTTGAGGAAATTTCCAAGTATGCACTGTATATGTACATGTCTTGTTTCTGCACTTCTGCTTCAACTACAGTGTGACCTGTTCTGACTAACTAATGGTTAGTCATTTTGTTTTATTCAACCTTATCCTGTTACACAAACACTACACCCTCTTTTTTAAAGTACCTATTCATTATAGGAAATCTGTGAAATTAGATATCAAGAAAATAGTGTCTACATAGTCTCAATGTGACTGCATGAGAAGTGGTTGGGAAAGGCACACAGCCCTTACAGAGTATTGTAGGCCTAAAGACATAGGGCTTAGCTATTTTTGCAAGAAATAAGTGGTTCTTGTCAAGATTAGATCCTACTGCAGCTGTGATCATAGTGGCATCACTATCAATTTTATAAACAGAAAACTGAGAAATATGGTTGAAATCCTGGTGTTGGAGAAGGCATTGATAGCCTCTCTACTAACTTCATAGGCAAACAGTATTTTGTTCAGAGATATTGGCTGCCTGTGAGACAGAATAGAAACCATGCTAAAAGGGTATCTTTGCCAAATGGTATCCTGTCTTTCAGGAATCAAGAGCACAGAAATTTTCAGCTTGCTAAGAGAATCTCATTGCTTCAAAATGTTACTATTCTTTGACCTATCATTGTGAAGAAGAGACCATCAAGACTCACCTTCTTGCACTAGAACCATTCTTGTCTAATTAATATTTCAGGAAGTTTAGAGGACATTACATTCCTTTCTAATTTTGTTGATTTTACTTTGCAGCCTGAAATACACTCTTTCAGTGTTAAAGATGTGTCACACTTGCTTGGATTTTCAACATACTCTGGTCAGCAGGATGTAATCAACTTTGTGAACTACAGTGTGTTTTCAGGAACCTTGAATTTATTCTCATCTCCTATATACTTATTTCATTAGTTAACCAGTTTTCATGCCTTCACTAAATCTATTTTTAAGAAGCTGAATCAGTAATTTAAGGAGATTTTCGATTTAGGTTGTCCCATTCTTTCTGATATTTTAATAAAATCAGACTGCTACACTGCTTAACTCTTGTAGCTGTACATCAAGCTAAACAGACAATACAGATGCTTACAGAAAACTAACTTGCAGAGTGTTCTTATATTTGTCTCCTGAAGCAGCCAAGAATAACAGGTCAAGGCTGAAGTCTCTGCTGGTGTGTAAAACTGCCATCAGACAAAAAAGTACTGATCTTCAAATTAGCAGAGAGGCACCTTCCTAAATTCTGCTTTGAGTGTTAACATCTAAAATCTTTTATACAGTGCACAGGTTTTAGAAAATCATCTTTGGAAGGAAGAAAGAAAATCTGCAGCAAAGCAACTTATTTCAAGATCCATACTCTGTCTGGAACTCATGATATCTGTGAAGCTGCAGTAGAAGTCTATGACAGGAAATTCCTCAAAATGTTCAGACAACAAGCAGTTGCAATGATTTACTTACTCCCCTGAGGAAACATCACTGATGCTGTCATGATGTGCATTTTAACTGTTCTTGATATTTAAACCCTCTATCACAAAAATGGCCAGTAAATTACTTCTTCTATTACTGCTGAGTGCAATATTATGTTTAATTGATGAGCAAATTTGTAATTATAATTTCTTATAAAAGTTTAATCATTAACAAAATATACTATCACTTTGCAGTCAACTAAAAGGGATGCAGCTGCATAAATTTGATTTCTGAATTTTATTTAGTGAAAAAAGAAATACTTCTTTTCTAAAATTGCTCTCAGATTTTCTCCTTGAGTAGTCAAAATTGTGATTATAGCTTAAAAAAGTGAAAGTAAGAAGTTAAAAATTGCAGTCAACAGTTTTGTCGAGAGCTGTTCCTTTATCTGATTGGCTTTGTTCTGCATCCTACAAAACCAACTAGAGTCAAAGCTAAGAAATGCAACATATATCATGAAATGTATGTGGCTAGATCAAGAAGCAGAGAACATACAATTTTCACCCTGAATTTAGGAAAGAAGGTAAAAGTGTAAGGTTGCAGAGTGCAGACTGAGACAGGAAAATACAAGGAAGCTATTACTGAATCATCCATGGAAAACCAGTTATTCAAAATACTTAACTACTTATCTCACAAGGACTAAGACTTCTTTTTATTTCTTTGTTGCAGGAAGTTTTTTCCTCCTCTCCTTGTGTAAATTTGCTTTCTGGTGTTCCTCGGTGTTAGATCCCAGTTCTAATTCCTGGAACTATCCCTCAACAACCTTGTTGTCCTTGTTGTCCTTCCCTCAACAACCAGGACGATTTGACTTTTTCTGGGTAATTAGCAGGTAGCAGTATGAGTACAGAAGTAGAAAACCATGACATTCATCTGTTACCAGTCAGCTCCCATATATATTTAATAGTAAGTCTTATTTTCACCCCATTTAACTGAATCCTTTTCTGTTGATCTCCTGGACATATTACAAGACCAAAGGCTACTCTCATAAAATGTATCAAATATGTAGTTAGGAGACTATGGAGTTTCATTAGTAGTGTAGAAATATCTTAGGTGTATATTCATGTGCGAACTCTGTAAGTTGCCAATAGAATTCAAGGGACTTAAAAACATATATTTATTCCTCTTCTAGTTTCCATGTTCTCACAGAGTACAAATAATACATTCTTTTAATTTAGAGGGGAACTGCCTCCCCCTAGCAATTTCTTGAATTTCTCCCTTGTTACTGCCAAAAAGGCTCAGATTTTCAAGAATTATTATAAGATGTTTTAATTTCATACTAAAATAAAATGCCTTTTATAATTTTGTTCTGGTGTTCAAGGAATATCACAATATTAACATTTTAATATCTGTTAATTAGAATGGATTCATAAGAATATTACCATTTCTGAGTTTTATTGAAAAAATTAAAAAATATTTTAATGAGAAGAAATGTCTAATTCTGAGCTTATTGCAATCTTGGACAAGAAAAGAAGTACTAGAAAAATGTTTAAATATTGCTTAATTCTAGGGGTGTATCTCTGCAAGGATGTCAAAATACACCAAATTAATGAAGGGTTACTGCTAGAGGAATGGACAAATCAACTTCTAGTGACAGAAAGCATCCTGTTCATACAGCTTCTTTCGGATTTTTTCCCATCTTGCCTTTCTGACTTCACATTCTCCCAAGTGGAAGAGTTAGATATGTGGAAGTCTTTGGTTCTTTGCCTACTAATGTGGGTGGCATAATTCCCCTTCTCTTCATCAGTGAAAGACTGGAGCCTTTACAGTTAGCTGATAATTTAGTTATTAGGACCAACCAGCATAATTATCCAACAAAGAGATTTTTCTTATGCAAGAGCGAAATGCTTTTTAGCACAGCTGACACGGTTTATTCTACACTTTTTGCCAGAAGGCTTAAGACACCTTCACTCTCACTTCTCCAACAAAGTTAAATGTGAAGCTTAGCTGAGAAGGGGGAATGAAAACAGTAGGGTGCTGACATTATTTCTGAATACAGGAATGGTAATACAGATACCAGAGTATGGTGCACTGACCCATTATCAACACAATAAAAAGGATGTTGAAAAATGAATAACATTCTGGGAAGTACTTCCAAAATTGATAGACCTGGGATGACCTCCACAGATGTGAGAAAAACTTGAAGAAGGCAACTGGTTTTGTTTTTCTCATAATGATATGGGGATAATACAATTAGAACCCTCCCACTAGAGAAAAACATATAGCCGCCCTGCAGCTCATGACCATGATGGGCAGACATGCACAGAGATGACTCTTGGCCTGCATCTAAGGCTGGTTGCTATGAATACCCACAAACCCAGTTTCTAGAGAAGGATGGAAGAGGTAAAAATGCCAGCTGGTTATACTGAATGACATATGTTATTTCTGCTTACACTGTTTGCTTCAAGGGGTTTTAGGGCAAGCCATCTGCACAAAAACAAAGGTTGGTCATGATAAGCATGTGTATCCAGCATATGTATCACTCCTATACTGCCTAAAGAACTGGCAGGATCAAGGTGGCTGAGTGACTTTTGGTAAATGAGGGAATTAAAAATTGCATGAGTTATGAAAAGATTGAAGACCTAGGAAGAATAATTTACCTCACTAAAAATAAGTGCAATACCATGAATTTCAGTATATTAAGTGGAACAATGATTTAATAGTTTAGAACACAAACTTAGGTATTTTCCTTATAAACAGAAGCATAGAGGGGTAATATGAGTTTAAATGAACTATGGTTTGAATCCTGTAGCAGGTTTATGGTGTGTGGAACACATTGGGATTAGAAGCCTGAAACTAATGTCTTAGCTCCTGTTGACACAAAAGAAATGTATCTCTGAGTTAATTTCAGTTCCAGATCTTCAAGGAATAGGTCGCATTCCTCCAAATGGAATGCAGATGCTTGATAAATTAAGTAAGGAATAATCTGGGACAATTTACATCAGGTGGACTGGAGAACCATTTTATTCCTACGTATTGTTGTTTCTCATGCCTGCCTCTTCTAACAGTTTCTTCCTATTTTCCTTTCTTTTATGTCTGTTCCAGCTGCCGTTGAGTAAGCTTGAACAGGACTGCAAGCCTACTCACCTAGCTTTGTCTAAACTACAGTAGCTTCCCTGCATGTCAGCTAAATATTTTCTTAGAATCATAGACCTGTGGAACTGTTAAAGCTGGAAAAGACCTCTAAGATCGTGGGGACCAACACTGTCAAGTCCACCAACAAACCATGTCTCTAAGTGCCACATCTACAAGGTTTTTGAATGCTTTTGGGGATGGTGATTCCAAAATTCCCAGAGGCATGCTGTTGCAATATCTGACTACCCTATTTTTCCTAATACCCAATCTAAACCTTCCTTGGTGATATTTGAGGCCATTTCCTCTTGTCCTATCATTTGTTGCCTGAGAGAAAAGACCAACTGGTTGCAACCTTCTTTTCAGGGAGTTATAGGGTGTGATAAGGTCTCTCGTGAACCTCTTTTTCTGCAGGTTAAATAACTCCAGCTCTCTGAGCTAGCCCTTCTCTGGACTCATCCCAGCATCTCAATTTTCTTCTTGAACTGAGGGGGCCCAGAACTGGACACAGAATTTGAGATGCAGCCTTACCAGTGCTGACTACAGGGCGAAATCATTTCCTTAGTCCCGCTAGCCACGCTATTGCTGATACAAGCCAGGTTGATACAGCTCTCAACCTTCTTGGCCACCTGGGCACACTGCTGGCTCATGTACAGCCACTGACCACACCCTTCTTTTCTTCTGGGCAGCTTTTCAGCCACTCTTCTCTCAGCCTGTAGCATTGCCTGGGGTTGTTGTGATCCAAGGGCAGGACCCGGCACTTTGTATTGTTGAATCACATACAATTGGCTTTGGCCCATCAATCCAGGTTCCTCTGCAGCAGATCATACCCTTTAGCAAATCAACATTCTCACCCACCTCGGTGTCCTTTGCAAAACGGCTGAGGGTGCACTCTATCCTCTCATCTAGATCATCAATTAAGTTATTAAACAGAACTGGACCCAAAGAGAAGGCCATCTTTGTACTTGACCATGTGTTGCTACAAGCATAAATGCTCCTTTTGCTTTAAAATCACTAAATTTGACAGCATAATTCTGCTCTTCTTTGTCTTTTAGCGTGCATTTTTTCCATTGTACTCAAAGCACTTCCTAGTGTGACATTGCTTTGTTTCCTTCCGTAACTGTTCATTTCTTCCTTTCTCAGTCAAGAAGACATCTGAAATCTATGGATGAACATTTTGTAGTAAAGCTGAGAGGTTTTTCTGCTTCCACTGAGTTAAGCTGTAGCAATTTTGAGTACTAAATAATTGATTTTAGAGGTTACTAAAGGCAGAAGAAAGCAATGTAGCATCTACAAAAGAAATTACATTCATAGAGGTCATCACTAATTCATTATCTCAAACTGATCACTGTATTACTGTTTTAACATAGTAAAAAGAAAAGATCACATTCAGCAACTCAAAAAAAAAAGAAAAAAAAAGAAAAAAGTTTAGTTTTCAAATCACAATCACTAAAATTATGCATGAGTTCATTGACACTGTTTTAAAATTGTGACAGATTTTTGAACCAGAAAACAATAACAACTTTTTCATTATTTAGCCATTTATATCATCATTTTGTGAAAATGAAAAATATTTAATCTTTAAAAATATTTTTGTTAGAAATCCTGGAGATTTTATGAGAGTTATATCAAACCATTTGAAAATTCTCTTCCACAATTACAAGAAACCTCATTGTGCTGACGGTTATTATGGAAATGTTCAAACAGCTTTTTGTGTGTTTTTAACAAAAATACTACATCTAAAGTGCAGAACTGCAAAACTGATCCATTCTCAAGAGTTATTCAAAGTCAGTGTGGTCTTAGGGTTTGTTTCTTAAAATCTACCTTTTTCACTTCTTTAGTTACAATATTAACTTATTTTAAAAATTAGCTCCTTAGAAAATGGGGAACTGGTATATTGAAAATATACAGTTATTATTGTCACTAATGTAGTTCAGGAGTGGAACATACTTAAAAGGGAAGCTGAGTGTGATCATATTAAATGAATATATTTTTCACTTGTTTATTCTTCTGTGTTTGTCATATAAATTGGAAGGAGGAAAATAATTTTCTCTGTTGGAGCATAAAACAAATTAGACATAATGGCACATAAAAAGCAAGCCATAATCACCCTCTTGAAAATGAATGCATTTTGCAGGATATGTAGCATTAAGGCAGTCACAACATTTTAAACCTACTCAGTTCAACACACCTGCAATCTATTCACTTTCTGATGGCAGCATTTTGTGAAGCTGGCACTAATAATTAAATAAATTATACAGTGGAAATCCTAGATTCATTTTGCATGGCAATGTGTCAGATTTCTCTTCCTTTGTCTTCCCTATTTCACTAAACCTTTTTTTTTCATATTGTAGAATTTGATAGAATTCCCTTTAGGGATCAGGAATATTTTTTTTGGTTCTAAACACATTATTAACAGATGAACTTAGGAAGAGTCCATGGATCAGTATACATTATACAGTAGTTTAGCATCACCAAAGGGACCAGGTAGCAAAGATGAGAGTGACTATATAACCTGCTATGGTTGAATGCCAAGGAAAACTTTGCTTCATATCATACTTCCAGAAATACTCATTCTATTAGATGAACTCATGGAAAAATGTTGGAAAGACTTTCCCTTACAGCCTTACAGCTTCATTTAAACAGTTAAAGAGCAAAAATCTTTTTTTATTTCCCCCATTTACCTTCCAGTACTAAAGGGCACACTTTCACAATCACCTCTAGATGTATTAGAATTGCTTTTAACCACAACAAATGACTTCTCATTCAGCTGATGACACTCTGGTAGCACAGAAGAGAATTCTATTATTGATCTGTTTTTGGAAAGACCATGGTCAGCTTTATGCCTTGGAGCTCCCAGATTAACTTTCACTTCTTAAGAACATGCCCAAGTGATTTGCAAACAATATTAGTAAATGTGCCTCCAAAAGTAGAAATAGAGCATCATTGCAGTTTTTCCAGTTATAGCCAGAAAAGTCAGATTGCACTGCAAGGTACCAGACATGAAGTTTTAAAAATAAAACTCTTACATTTTAGAAACTCTTTAGAGTGTGACTGTGCTTATGGTTTTGGTGTCTGAAAATCCTGGGGTTTTTAACAGATTTAAGTACAGTAAATTACCTCAATGGAATCTATATTTGCCCCTGGGGATATAGTCTCCACACATAACACTCCCAGTGACTGAATGAAGAATTCCTCTGCCAAAAGGTCCCCCTAAAGTCTAGCAACAGATAGATAGAAAGATGACTAATCTCTAATGAGATGTATATGTTACTATGAAGTTACACTTGCACACACACAAAAAACAAACAAAAAAACAAAAAGCCATCGGGCAGGGGAAAGAAGAAAAATAAAAAGTTACACTAGAGCACAGATAACACATGGTCTATGCACAGTAAAGAAGAGGGATATTGATGTTGAAATTGAAATCCTTAGTCAAATACTCTAGTCTCAGCACACCAGGAATAGCATACTAAAAAAGGAGGGCTCCAAAATCTTTCTGATGTTATGGTTAACGTGTGTTTGTATTAAACCTTTATTTACTTTAAGGGTGATCATCTCCAGATAAAGAGATGTGACAGAACCTCTGTTGCTGGCTCAGATGGATCAGGCTCTCTATATGGGATTCCAGTGATTTCCTTATCCAATAAGAGATACAGAGAAAATCCTTCAGGTCTGAATAAAGAGAAATTTAAGAAATATGAGACTAAAGTGCTTTCTATCTTCCTCAATCTCAACTCAAGAAAACATTATTTGATAAAGACGAGGGTTTTTTATCTGAAAAAAGGAGACAGAACTGCCCTTTATTTATTGCCTCGTAAGTTTATTGTGGAATGTCAAGGCCAAATCAGCCTTTTTCAGGAGGTAAAATTCACAGGTCATCTTGAGGAAAAGATTAAATCTGACAATGTGAAACTCTGTGACAACTTTGACACAAGCCTCAGTAATGATTGACTGAAATTTTTCCTCATCTGATGTTACTCAATCATCAAGGTGTAAGTTCAATATTTTGGAAAAAAAAAGATTTCCCTCAGTGAAGGGTGCTCAGAGAATGCAATTTAAGACAATCACCTGTAGGCTACACAGTAACAATGACTTTCCAGAGCTTTTTCAGTCTGCTAGCCATTTTACTTAATCTATTGTAAACATTTTCATTCTGATCTTTCTTGCAAAAACAGAGATCAAACACACACAACAAGTCTAAACAGAAGAGCTATAACCAAGTATTGTGTAACTGGCATTATTTCTCTTTGCGTATGGCAGGCACCCATGGTGGGGCATGCCGGAACCCTGGCTGACAAAGCCCAAAGTTTGGCTCAGCCAGCAGGACCTTGGTGTGACTCTCTGATGAGTACCCCAGGGCCACAAGGATGATCCAAAAATCTGGGCAGTCATCTCCCACAGGATGTCTCTGGGAGACTGCCTAGGTGTTACTACTTTGTACCATTGAAGCCAGTGGAAATTTGATCACAAATATGTATGCAGTCAGAGTTTCAGGCCCCAAAATTTAAGTTCTCTTGGTAGAAAAATGGCTTGCAAGCACATCTGCTGCTCATTCCTGAAGATATTCTTCCATAAGAAGTATTCTCTGAAGGAACAAAACTGATAAACCTGGCAATGAGTCTGTCATTGCAAAACAGAGAGTATTTCCCCTCATATATTTTCTCATCAAGAATTATTCACCCACTTTTGATAAATTAAATTTTGATAATTTTTGATGATTTCCTAGTTATTTGGCCACAAATTTTTATTTTATTCCCTTTCTCTTTTTGTACCTTGATCAGCCTGAAACTCCTTCAGGGGTTGCATTTGTTTAACTGTTTTAATCATCTATTGCAGGCATTGTTCAGGTTACTTCTTAATCTTCTGCAAAGACAGCTCAGCTATAGTTCAGTCCCCCCACTGCACTTAAATACAGCAGGGACAATGGGAGGTTTTACAATGGGTTTTTTATTTAATTCTTTATTGTATTTTCTGCTCTCTATTGATTCTCCTTTTCAGTCTCAAAAAGGAGATTCTCCAACAGTGACTCCTGCTCCTGAGTCCCAGCACACCTCACCTGCATCCTTGAAACATGTACAAGAATTTAGGTTTCTTAGTGAAGCAGCAACACACCAAAAAAAGTATTTTGCTTTCAGAAGCGACATGTTAGAAGTGGTATTCAGTTGAAGGTGTGTTAACTTTGAAATCCTCATGCAGCTTGAAATACCAAGTTTTCATTAGAGCTAAATATGTTTTTTTTCTGTCAGGTCTTTCGGGATTAGTGTTGCAACGGTATAATTAACTTGCATTTCTTGAAAAAATCCTCCAATAAACTCTGGGAGAGTTGGCCCTACACTCCCTATCTCATCAGCAGAAAGTCACATGCTACAAAATTAATCCTAAAATCTGGCAGAACTTTACTAGCAAAGCATTGTGAGGCTGTTCTCCCGAATTAGATGATGAAAATTCAAGATCAGGAATGCTGGGCAGCAGTGAAACAAAATTTTAAACATTATGCTTGTAACCCAGAAAGAAAGGTCGACAAAAATCTAACCAATTCACAACTGGCAATGCCAAACAGAGGAAAGCAAGTTTAGTTTTCAGAATATACTTGTCTGTAGACAAAGGAAGATAAACACAGTACAGTCTCTGTATCATAAGAATACTAAACAAATTATTCCAAATCAGGTTGAGACAGTCTAGCACACTCAATCCTTTAAGGTTTTGAGCTCTCTTTTATCACAGCCTATCATTATTACTGGCCGGAGCTCCAGCCAAATACCTTGCATTTCCAAAATGAAGAAGAGGGGATGACCATATGACCACATTTCTCTTGACCTGACAGAGGACACTAGTTTAGGTCGCCTGCAGAAATATACGTAACACTTGATCCATCACAAACATCTCCAGGACAAAGCCATATTTTAACAAATATCCAAAGGCAACATATGACAGTATTTATATTTTGTACAGTCTGCACAACAATATTTTTCATCCTGTACCTGAAGTACTAAAGTCTGCGTGACTAAGTCACAGTCCAACCATCCTAAATTGTGCCAGTTTATCACGTGATAGCACACATCAACTGAGTCCCATGGATTTCAGTATACTGATACTATTTCCATTTGCAGACAGACTCCAGAAAAATAACCAAAGCACTGTCTGTAAGCCTGCTAGACATCTGAAAACAGTCTATAATATTAACTCAGTTATCTTGTATGTCATATGGGGAAGAAAAGCACAGCTTTGTTCATGAGGGATGACAACTCCTTCAGAAGTAGTTGGTGCACAGACTGCATTCAGCCCCAGAAGCCAGCCTACAATGGAACAATCAGCTATTGCAATAATCTCTCCAATGAATTTGTGGATTTTCCAATATTAGACAATTTTAAGATTTAGCTGGGAAGGGCGCTGGGTCATCTTGTCTAGGCTATGCTTTCACTAAGTTTGGACCAGATGATCTTTGAGGTCTCTTCCAAACAGGTACTTTATGATTCTATGGCCTTCCCCTGCAAAGGAGTCTGTGAGCAGAGGCGTAGTCCCAGAGAGCCTACATACAGGGTAGGTGTATGTGTGTTGTGAGTTGAGTTCTTCTGTTGAATTTTCCACACCAACATGAACTCTCCTTGAGAGGAGAGTCCCCTGCTCAAGGCTAAGGTGAAAGGCAGCGTTTTTCCTGACAGTAGAGTGGGAAGCAAGCTCTCCTGCTAGGAGAGAGATAAACATCAAAGACATTTGGTTTTGAGCTCAGGAATTTAGTTTAATGGCCATTAAAATGTACAAAGTCATTAGCACTAGCAGAAGACAGCAGTAGGTAGTAGTAGTAGATCAGAGGGTGTGGGGAACTCCAGACTGCTGGCTCCTGGCTTGGGAAAAGACTCAGCTGAGTAAGTGCCACAGAAACTCTCCGGTGCCCCCCGGCATCCCCTGCTGGCNCTTAAATCATAAATTGGAGGAAAGGGTTTCTGCAACAGTAGACCTCACCCTCCAGAAGACATTTTCTTAAACCAGGATAGTGAGCCTGCATGCACTGTCAGAGAAGGCCTGAGNGCTAGAGCAAGTTGGATCAGAACTCATAAATTCACTGAAAGAAAAAAATCGTTTGATTTTATAATAAAATAAATACAACATAACAATATATATTTTATAATGAAAAAAATGTAATAAAAGGCAATAAATGACTGTCATCAGTGAAGTTGTATTTCACACAGGATTTTTTCACACATCTTGCCACAAGAAGCATGCCCTATCTGCTTTTTCAGCACCTATATTTATAATTTACCTCTCTGTCTTTTGCAAATACAGGTAAACAAGGAACCTACTAGAAGCCCCTCACATAGAACTTCTTGGAACAAAAAATTCCCAGAATATTTATATTTTTGTAAATATAGCTCAAATGTTCCCCCCAAACTGAACTAATCTTACAGATATCTCATCATTTCAGCAGCTAGATTGAAAGTATGTGGGTGGGAAAACACAGCATTGGTTTCAGAAGTCCAAGTGCAATTTTTTGCAATGTCTCAGCTCAGATGTGCAGTTGCCCACACCTGCAGCTTGGTCCCATCCAGACTGAACCTCAGACAAATTGCTTCAGAATTTCTGATATGACTCTGCTGTTAGAAAAGCACATGCAATCACAATAGTGCTGTTGGACAATGTTCACCTAACTCAGAAAACAACCAGACTGCCATTCTGCACACGTATTGCTATATTAGATGGAAAGATACACTGAGGATATGATATACTGAGATCTGATATCTCTATTTTTTCTTGCACCTGGAGCAAAATCACATAAAACTCTACATTATAATGGAAAATAAATAGGGTTGCTGTCATTTAAAGTAATAGAGTCTTATTTTATTGGGTTTTTTTTTAAATGACCGTTAAGAGAACCTGACAAACTAACTTCTAGAAAGTTATTTGCTAAGAAATAAACACTTGGAAATGACAGGATATTCTTTATTTGAACAGCTATGTAAGATGGTAAAAACCTGTTGCAATCTCAGGAATAAAAACATTTGCTGGGGGCTTGTTTCATTTTATTCCATAATCCCCCCCAAATTAGTTTTAGGCTAAATTTTTTTTTTGTATGTGTATATATATACCTAGCAACATAAGAACCCAAAGAATAAGAATTGTCTCTTTCTAGTTTTCAAACACTCACATTGCCTTCTGAGTTACAGAAACATGCATACTTTATTTTGTCTGTTGTGTTATTTTGACATAACTGTTTTACAAAGTCAGAGTCAGGAGTCAGTTTACCTCTTTATTATTTTATTGTTTTTCTTTCATGAAGTGAGACAAAAAAACAAAGAAAGAAATTTGTGTGCATAGCATTTAGTTGGGGTTTTTTTGAATGGTACAGGTTACTTTGAGGGAGACTAAAGTAAAAAGAGCTTACTTTTCTGAATTATGAACCTTCATGTTCTGATTCTTTAGCTGAATTCACCCTTTGTGTCCCCTAGAGTAAATGGTGACAATCCTTTCCTACAGCAGGGAGGAAAAGTAAGGATCTTTATTATGAATTGAACCTTTGTAGCATACAATTTTTTCTGAAATCATTAATTTGGCTCTGGGACTCCTGTCTACAGAAGGTGTCCACCTGGGGAAGGGTGGCTTGATTTTCTCCCCTGCTTGTATTCCATGTCTACTGCTGTGACGTATCATAAGAAAAGGAGGGTTAAGGCACATTTAGTGCCACGCTTTAAATCTCCAGTTCCTTCAAAATCAGGAATATGTCTACATTTTTATTCCCTTGGCACGTTCTCTTCAGGTTTTAGACATATACTTCATGGCTGTTTTCTGAATCACTTGTTCTGATTTCTCACACAATTTCAAAACTAGATAATTTACAGAATCACAGAATAACTAGGTTGGAAGAGACCTCCAAGATCATCGAATCCAACCCATGCCCTAACACCTCAACTAGACTATGGCACCAAGTGCCATCTCCAGTCTTTTTCTAAACACATCCAGAGACAGTGACTCTACCACCTCCCCGGGCAGACCATCCCAGTACTTTATTATTCTTTCATTCAAAAACTTTTTCCTAATATCCAACCTATACCTTCCTTGGTGCAGCTTGAGACAGTGTCCTCTCATTCTGTCAGTTGCTGCCTGGTGGAAGAGACCAACCTCCTACAACCTCCTTTCAGGTAGTTGTAGAGAGTGAAAAAGTCACCTCTGAGTCTCCTTTTCTCCAGGCTAAACAACTTTAGCTCCTTCAATCGTTCCTCATAGGGCTTATGCTCTGTCTTGGGGTGACTTTATATGCCATATTTGTCTTCCCTATGCCAGAAAAAAAAAA
>WEIV01000916.1:51326-62258 GCA_013390005.1 Calyptomena viridis
ATTACTAAGTCAGGCAGTAGAAACACAAAGTGTTCACATATAACTTTCCTGCCAGCATTGTCCTTGACAGCAGATCCTTGCCCCTTCACTAGATTTATTGCAGGTTTGAGCAGGATCACAATGGTCACTTCACTCTGGTGCCTGGGAAGTCCCTACCCTTCCTGGTCAAAACCTGCACAGTCTGCTTTTAATGGCACCCATAGCCTGCAACTCCCCAGAAATTCCCCTTTTCTGGACAAGTTCAATTTGTTTCCTCCTGGAGGCAAGGTCTCCTTCCCCTGGCAATGGCCTTTTACAAATCTAGACATTCATCTTAGAGTAGCAAAATGTATAACTTAGTCTGCTCAAGAGAACTACCATCACCCCAATGTTTCTGTATTCATAGTCTGCCTAGGGCTGCTGGGAATGTGTTAAACTCTTCTGAACCTGTTGCAAATGGTGACCACTTGCAGCTCAGCTGCAGTCCATGGTTGTGTCATCAGTGCTGAGAGGAGGTGCATGCAATCTTCTTGGCCTATGCTGTTTCTTTTTTCCTGTACACCGTATCTACATTGCAAAAGAGAATGTTTCTCTGAAGTTTGGCAACTAGCATCCAATTGTGATTGACTGATTAATTGACTGATCTAATTAATTGATTAATTGATTGACCTAATTAATTTACTTAATTATGTTCATAAAATATCAGACCTTAGAAAAGCAGCTCAGCAACACAGAACCCATGCAAGACAATATTCTCCTGCTCTTTTTGCACAACATGAAGCGTCATCACAGTTTCTACTGACCCAGGATGTTGTTAGCGGCCACAACCTTTGCTTTCCGCCATGCTGCCTGTACGTTCTCATCCTCTTGTTTCTTAGTTTGGCCAACAGATGAGTTGCTTTCTCAAAATAAACCACGGGAGAAAATAAACTCTTCAAAACCAAAAATGAACAGGCAGGACAATAGCACTAACATAAATAGAACTAAGGACTCATGAGACTGCAGAAAGCACCATTAAGCCAAACACTGAACTCTTTGTTCAGTTCTCCCTCTCCTGCCTATCTCTTCCCAGTTCTCATCTTAACTGTTTTCTCTTTTACCTTTATTTCCTATTGGTCTGAAGAAAGACCTTTTTTTTTCCCCTTTAAGTTTTGTTTCCTTTTTGGAAACAGACTAGGATGATTGTTTCATAACTGGAAGAGCAATCAGTTCCATCATCAAAACAATGGTTGCAAAGAAACAGTATAAAGATCTTGCTAAGGAGCAGAAGCGGGATAGATGTGAAATTTTTCTGGCTAGCCAGCATTAGCAATATTTGCTGTCTTCAGGGTCTGGATTCCAGAAAAGAAGGATGATAAGAGAGATGATGACTGACCAATGCATAGAGCCCTGCTTCTCAGGATGCGAGCTGACTTCGTGGAATGGGAAGCAGAGATTAGATTATCCTTTGCTTTGCTTCTTACGTGCACAAATCTTTTTCTCTTGTATTAAACTGCGTTGTCTTAACACCCACAAGTTGCTGTCATTTTATTGGTAAAAGGGAAGGGGCGAGAGATTGTCGGGATGACACCCCAGCCCAGGTCAACCTGTTACAGCATCACAGAAATTACTTAGGAAATTAAACATTTTCAAAAATTTACTGGAATCTAAATAATTTAACCGTCAGCTTAATCATACAATACACTGGAGACATATATTTTGGTGGAATATAGAAAATTCCTGTGCTACAATGAAGTATATGCAGGAAACCTATTTAAATGTTTACCATATAATCACAGAATGAGCACAGAAAACAAATATAAAACACACAGGTAACCACATTTGTAAAACCAAGACTGTTTATTTCCAAAGAAAAGAGTTGTTCTATCTAACAAAGTCATGTGTGCTTCATTAACTATTCCAATGTCCATAACTATGAAGAAGTGTGTAGGTTCCTCCTCGGAAATTATTTTGTACACAGAGTTTCAAGTGCAAAAGAACACAATCGGTGTACTGAATGCTTCTTTTGCTATCTTCATGTATAGAATAACAGCAGATGATATAACAGAAAAGGTAAAATAGCATATTCAGTGTAACCAAATGGATAATACAGATTGTATAATCCCCATAACAAAATATTTATACATGATAGTTGAAAATCATATGGTCTTACCTCTCACTAAGTAGAATCATAGAATATGCTGAGTTGGAAGTGACCCATCAGGATTATCAACTCCAATTCCCGGCCCTGCAGAAGATACCCCAAGAATCACATTTTGTGCCTGAGAGCATTTTCCAAATGTTTCTTGAGCTCTGTCAGGCTTAGTGCTGTAACCAGTTTCCCGGGGAGCCTGTTCTAGTGCCTAACCATCTGAGTGAAGAACCTTTTTCCTGATATCTAACCTAAACCTCCTCTAACTCAACTTCAGGTTATTCCGTTGGGTCCTGTCACTGGTCATGAGAGTGAAGAAATCAGTGTCTGTCCTTTTGCTTCCCCTCATTAAGATGTTGAAGACTGCAATGTAGTAAACAAAAATTAATATTGGCTACTTGTCTCCCCATTTGGTTTTTTTCATATTTGCTTATGGGGAGTCATCGATAATATCTAATTTTTTCATTATTTATAAAATCTTAGCATCAGTTAGGCTAGCAAAGACCTTTAAAATCATCAAATTCAACCGTTAATCTAGAACTGCGGAAAAAAAAAAAGCATATCCCTATGCACCTTATCTACGTGTCTTTTAGATATCTCCAGGAATTGTGGCTCAATTACTTTCCTGAGCAGCCCATTCCAGAACCTGACAACTCTCTTGAAGAAATTTTTCTTAATATCCTTGTAGACTTCCCCTTGTGCAACATTTCATCTTGTCCTGTTGCATGTTAAGTGGAAGAAGGAACTGACTCCCTTCCCACTCATTGCTATAACAGAGTCACCCCTGGGTCTTCTCTTCAGGCTAAACAACCCCAGCTCCCTCAGCCACCCCTCATTATACTTGTGCTCCAGTGCTCCAGACCCTTCCCCACCTTCTCTGGGCTTGCTCCAGCACTGCAAATGTCCTTCTTGTTGTGAGGGGCTCAAAACAGGGTTCAAGGCGTGGCCTCACCATTGCTGAGTACAGGGTGGCAATCCCTACCCTGGTCCTGTTTGCCATGTTATTTCTGATACAAGCTAGCATGCCACTGGCCTTCTTGGCCATCTGGGCACACTGATGGCTCATGTTCAGTTGCTGTCAACCATCACTTCTATGTCCTTTTCTGCAGGACAGCTTTCCAGCCTCTCTGCCCCCAACCCATAACACTGCATGGGGTTGTTGTGACTCAAGGACATGACTGGGAACTTTGCCTGTTGAACTTCACACAACTGACCTCTAAAGATAGATCCCTCTCTAGAGCCTCTAGCAGATCAACATTCCTGCCCAACTTGGTGTCATCTACAGATGGACTGAGGGTGCACTTGATTCCCTTGTTCGGATCAATAATAATTACACAGGACCGACAACAGATATTCTAGGAAAAAAATTATGGATGGCCTCACAAACTTCCATGTCATGCTAATTCCTATATTTATTATGATAAATAGTACATGTAAGCCTTCTAGAAGATTTGTGTTTAAATGGCTGATCTACAAAAGGCATATTTTAATATTGTAGATAATCAGCTTGTGTATTATAGTAATTCATAAATTTTGAGGCACTTTTTTGTACACCCTATTAAAGCAGAAATGAGAGACACAAGGTAAAAAATCCAGAGCAGCAAAACTGAAAAATCTCTCCTTCTTCTCTCATCACTTCTTACTTTATTATAATGACTTTTTTCTTGTTGTTGGTTGTTTCTTTAAATTTAAAACCACTTTGCATTTTTCTATCACTAGTCCCTGCATCTCTGTCTTTATTTGTGTATAGCTCAAAATAAGCTTAACAAGAGATGCTTTGTAGAAACCTTTCTTATATTGTTTCAATGGTTTCAATGAGATTAAAAAAAAAGGAGTGGGAGAAGAAAGCTCCTTTTGATGCTTCTCTATGAAGTCGGTGTAATTTCCTATTGCTTCTGAGTGTTTCATAGATACAGAACAGCATGCTAAACATGAGGGTGTTCTCCTGAATCTTATTGTCCTTGGTTTCAACAGTGACAACTGAGTCTTGTTTTGTGTGTCTGGATATTAGAGCAATGAAAAGTAAAATGTTGTGCAATCATCTACTGTGGCTGAGTGATTTTTCTCAGAAATCTTCACTGTATTTCTTATTGTCTTTTGCTGTATTTCTATTACTTCTTACCTTTAAAGATCTTCTGAATGCAGTTAAATAATACTGCAGCTAACTGTCATTCAAATGGCAGAAAGATCAATCCCACCTTGCAGTGTGCAAGTCATCACCACTCTTTGCCTGGCTTAGTTTAAATATTTGGGTTTTGATTGCTTCCTGAGAGAATGGAAACAAATCTACTGGAAAAGCCCTAATGAAGCCCACAAAAAATTGGTCAATGGCCTCAGCAATCTGGGTTGCTGTCTCCCCTCTGATTTAAGTGTCAACTTGCTAGTACAGTAGCTCTAAATTTGTATGTGAATTAAAATGTGGAAATATGGAATATGCAACCTGATAAATTACATGAGTCACGTGTAACATGGAACTCAATGGAGGCCATTAAATACAAGAGACATTTGAGCAGGTAGAATTGTTAAGGAAATTTCCCAGTCTGACTGTTCAGGAGCACTCTGGCAGTCACACTTCCACCACCAGAAACTCTCACCGCTGAGACTGAGGTCCCTTTTTAGTGAGTGGCTCCACTGAGACCATGAGTGCCCCACTTGACTCCCTACACACACCCCACTCCCACAGTCAGACCAGGTTTCCTTACAGTTCACCCCAGGTTTCCCAAGGCAGAATCTCAGATGTCTCATTCTATAAAGCAATTTATTCATGGTGCGGTAACACAGAAACAGCCTGAGCAGGTGCCTCTGAGGAGGGACCTTCAACAGAAGAACCCCGAGGCTTTTATACCCTCACAGTCCAAGCAAGTTTCAGTCTTTCTCTTCCTGCTGAGTCTTCAGCTCCTGCTGTGCCTCTCAGTTCCTGGTCCCCTGGCTGGGCAACAGGTCCCTGTGCCTCTTGTTATGCAAAAGGTCAGCAGTTCCTGGCCTCCTATCTTCAGCTCCCACCCAGAGCTCAACCTGCAGCTCCCACTGCAGCTGCCAGGCAAGCTACCTGCACCAGATGTATTCCTCAACACTAATTGAAGATTATCTGCTGACTTAGTGAGTTGTACTGGTACAATCTGAGTTGTGTTGGTGTTTTCCCTCTTCCCTGTATCTCCAAACTGATACATTCTATTTAAATTTTTACATTTCTTAATAGATCTTCACATTTTCTGTTATTAAGGATTTGTCATGTAGGTCTATGTTAGGCTAGGGGACTTCTGTTTGACCCCTTTCCCAGGTATTCTAGTCCCTTGCCTCTAAGGTGAGTGAGTGTTTGGAGCTGGGTTATGCTTCTCCAGGATATGATTTTGCCATACATTTTCAACATTAGCATTTAAAACTAGGATTCAAATTACTTAGCAATCTCATTTTATGAAGCTGATTAAAATCTGAATAGGGTTGGCTGCAGATCCATTCTTTTGTATGCTCTTTGAATGCCTGTGATGAGGACAATTTTGTATTATCCTCCATATGCAAATGACAGTACCTTATCATCAACAGTTTCTTCATTTTGCCATTCCTGCCTTTCTGCTCTCATCTCAACTTACTGAGCATAGTCAATACCTGGGGCATTGCTACAATGATGTTCCAAGGTATAGCTGGCAAATGCAATTATTTGAAATATGGTGTTCTCATAGGAAATCTATGTCAGTTTGGCGTAAGGTGCAGGCAACCCTTAACACGTGCATATTAGGTTTTGACATGCTTCTTCAGCACAAGGTGAAATTAGAATTACTAGTGGGGAAAACATGTTCACCCTACACCTACTAAGCTTCTACCAGTGCCTTGGTAGACTTGACTTTACCTTCACTTTCATTCCTCCTATTGTCGTATGCCAAGAGACCAAGCAGCACTTCCTTTCTGTTCAATAAAAGGACTTCTCTGAAATAATGAGCTCCTTAATTACACTTTTCTTTCTCTTCTTTTTCTCATTCTCATCCCTCAGGAGAGATAGAAACAAGTTAGTTTAAGGCAAGTGACAAGCTGAGATGTTTAACTTATGCACAGAAGTGCGTTTCTCTTGAGTTTCTGAAACAGTTTTAAGCTTCAGATGGTACAGTGATAATAAGTAAGAGGAAAATGGGGAAGAAAAAAGTCTATATTTAGCTTTTACATTTTTGAAATTATTATGTTAGTTCTTTTTTCACAAAACATTGAGATAAAATACCTTGAAGTCTACAGCTTTTTCAAACATTACCCAATCTTGGTGATATTGTGCTTCAAATTAAATAAAGAACAGGTGGAAGAGGGAGAGGAAGAAGAGGGTTTCAGAGTCAAATCAAAATAACTTTTGTTAAGGCACTCAGTAAATTTCAACACGAGTTACTCTCACAGCCTGGTCTACGTAAGGAAGAGGGCATTCTGGGGACTGGTGACTTACTTAAACTCATAGCAGGCTCTTCAGAGATCTTGTCCTGCTGTTCAGACCAGCAAAATTTCAGACAAATTCTGCCATTGTAAGACCTTTCTTTCACTTTCTTCTTGCTGCATTGACTTTGATCTTTCTCTCTTGTTCCTGCTACAGCCCTGTTCTAGAAACCCAAAGCACTAACTCTCAGCAGCAGATCTGCAGAGAAGTGCTGCAGTGCTGTTGGAGGAGTGCCAGCTGAAGGCCAGGTAGGTAGAGAGAGACAGCCATCCAAAAATATTTTGCTAATTTAAAAACGTGTCTGAATTTTCCAAGCTTTGTCTCTCAGCCTTTGCTGACCCAGAGGTCTGACAAGCAGTTCTGACTGGGCCCTCCTTTTTCTGTACTCAATATACTCCCACTTCAAAAATCTTGCTGAAAAGGAAAAATTTGCTTGTAATAGAACACTTGGGAAAATGATTGCTATTGAACATCTTTGAGGGAGCAATTCATTCTGCCACCATACAGAATAACATCACCTGCTGTACTGCTCCTGAAATAATCGAGCTATTTTTGCTGCATGGAGGGAGAACTGAAAGGTAATATAAAGTGATTAGTAAATTGTTGTTTCAGGACCATTGAGCCTAGATCAATATCTGAAACCATGGATAGTCTGATTGCTTTATGAACATATAAAAACTAGAAAATATAGTGCAAAAAGTTTTAGAATTGGTGGAGTGAAGATAGTGCTTCAGGTACATTGTTCCAGATCTGTCTGAAATTTGCTAGGGTAGTGCATAGTTTCCACCAGAGGCACTGAAGAATTACTGTTGATACTGAGTCTTTTTTTTTTTTTTTTAATTTTTTCTAACATTCTTCCCTGCTTTGCCATTCGAACTGTTTAGTTCAGAGGAGGGATTTCATTTTACTTATAGACTGAATAACTTAATAACTGAATAACGCTAATCTGATACAAAGTTGCTCACAATCTAGCAGGTTATGATTTTCTGTCTACCCTTATTTCTAATAGTATAATATCAGCATCTTTTTCTGGGTTTGTTTGGAGTTTTTTTACATAATACATTTTAAGTGGGGGAGCTAAGATTTAGAAAGATACAAGGCAGCACAATAGGATGGTTTAATCTAGGCTGTATAAGAACTCATTCACCTTACGTCTAGTGACTTCTTGTCCAAAAAAATAACTGAATGGAGCACTTGAAGATTTTGCAAATTAGATGGAAAAAGAAAGATCCTGAAGAAGAGTAGTACCATTGCTCCTTGATTGATGCAATTTAAAACTGTTACTGCTGGCAGCAGGTTAATCAGAGTAGACTTACCCCTTTCTCTTAGAGCAACCTTTTCCCCCTTCCTTCTAGAAAGGCCAGCAGTTTCATTGTGGCCCAGTTAGAAATAAACAGCTAATTCTCTTTCCTGCAAATCTGAGGTGCTCTGGAGTAATGCTATGACTTGTCAGCTGAGAGACTGAAGTCTTGTGAAGAACGGGAAGGTCTGACTGTTGCAGGTCATTGTTGTGCCTGGGAAAATCTTTGCTAAGCTAAAATTGTACTGTACTGTGCTCTTGAAAATGAGGCCAAGCAGACAGCTGTTATCCTGTCTGATAGCACAACCTTTTCATGACACGCCAGTTCAATACAAATGTATTGCAACAGGTAGAGCACATTGCACTACAATATGCTGGATATAACTGTTCATAAGAAAAGAAGCAATTCTCAGCATGAATAAATTATGAAATACATTTCAAATTACTTATAAGAATTACAATTGACCTTCTGAAGAATAATTGAGACCGAAGCCTTTTTGCTATAAAAGATGTGAAGCCCAACAATGTAAGTTGAAAAGTGAAAATATTCAGTCTGTTAGAATTAGGAAAATGGGTTTTTCCTTCAGAGGCTATTTGACTCTATTATGAAAGTGTTATATTGAAAGAAGTGGCTGTCTATTTAAAACAACAGCTTGCCAGTGACCTTGGCTACAGCTCTCAGAACATTAAACCAGCAGATTTCACTTGTACCAAGGAAACCTGGCAGAAGAGAAGCTATGGTTTTAATTACTGAGTGGTAGGGCTGCATTATTTATATTGGCACTATAGTGAGTGAAGAGTTAAGTTCTTAGGCCTGAATTTGTCCCTCTGCAGATTAAAAATTAAATCAGTTTGCTGTAATTAAAACAAAAGAATCCAAGTTTTACAAAAAGAAATAGAGGGGGGTTTCCTCCATTATGTCTCCCTCAGAAGGCAAATCTTACCATTCTTGGCTTCAGAGGATTGAATTTACCTTGCCAAATGTGGGACAGCTGCACATAGTCCTATTTTGCAGCAGTGATAGCTGTACTGTGTTTCTTGCTGACAGAGAATGACATATGTAGTGATAATTCACTATGTGCTAAAAAAATACCTGAAATAGACAAGATGCACCACACCATGGAACTTCCCAATTCACTTTGTTACATGTAAAGGAATACAAATTAGACATATGTAGATGTATTGTAAATATCTGAAGTAATGGGAGATGTATCACTGTGACTGTCTGTCACAGACTCCTATTGACTATATAATGTCTTCCAGTATTTTATCCAGTCACTTAGCTGAATTATTCTCATTTTTACTTTCCAAGGATGCAGATCTATTTCCCAGGCTCTTTGGTTCTTCTTTTATAGCCCTTTCACCCTCCAGGTCTTGGGAAGTATTTTTTATCTTGTCCATTCCTGCAGTGAGAGGGTAAATATTTGCTTTGTTCCTTGTTACTCAACTCCTGCTTTTCTTCAAATTGTTTATCATGGTAACCTCACCTAGTTTCTTGGTGTTGGCTTTTTTTGAATACAGATTCTGAGAACGATGAGAGAAAAAGAGGAAAACTTCATACTACAGGCAGATGGATATCAGAGAGAGGGAAACAAGACAGATGATATCTCATTTGCCGTTCATATAATTCATATAATTCCAATGGCACTACTGGTTTTATAAGTGTTCTGTTGACTGTTGATACATCCTTAAGATGAAAATAGAACACATTTTCTAGTTTGTTCTCTGTGTTGTTGTAAGGGGCAAAAAAAGTAGCTTTTGGAATAAATCACAAGGATTTTGCCAGGTGGGGAACTCTGTATTATTGAAACTACAACTGTGATATGAGAATGAGATTCAAGTTTGACCAATAGCTGCAGCTGTAATGCGTCTTTGTACCAAGGCTTTGTGTCTCTGCCATGTGCAGCTAGTCCTCACTTCCATCTCTCAGTGTAGTTTGCATACGAGGCTGGTTCAAGATGATAGGCTAACAAGAGCCAAAGAGATTACTCTCAGCCACCTTCATAGAACAGGAGGTGATCAAGTGGTGAAGGACGCTTGAAGGACAATTGTGTGGGGAAGACACAAAGCAGTCCTGGATCACTCCCCACCCCATGGAGCCCCACAGTGCTCAGGCTTCCTGTTAGGGACTTTTCTTATGCTGAGGTGCATTAATTAGCCTTCTCAACGGGAATATCTGGGGCAGTCTACAGCAGGGATGTCCCCAGGCTCTTCCTGCTGTGGAAGAATGTTGTGAACAAGTCATATGCAGAGTTTAAACACTCACTAGAAACTGTTCCTGCTTATGCAGAAGGTGTCCCATAAGACAGTCTTGTATATGCAACTGGAGATAATAACAAAAGATGCTGGAGGAGTTTCGCAGGGCCACAGGTGAGCTGGATCATAAAAATTGACCAAAGCCACAGTTTGGCACAGTCTGTTTAATTCTTCTGAAGATAGTGCCACATGGATGCTTGCGAGGAAGCTTTCTGTCAGCATCTGGACAGCAAATAGTCCATGTATTTGAAAGCTTCAGTTAACCATGTAGAGAGTACCCTTTAAAAAAAACACAATAAATTAATTTTTTTTACAATGGTTCTGTCTATGTATATCTGTCCAGCATAGGAGAAGTACAATAAGGCCCAGAATGACAGTGTATTTTTCTCAAGAATGTCCAATTAAAACATTATATGGTAAGAATCTTATGATTTTTTTTCTATTTTTCCCTCTTGAGCTAAGTTGATTTGGTTGCAAAATGGTGACTTCTACAGAGGAAGAGTGGTCCAAATGTTAAGGTGTTAGCACAGAAGCCATTGTTTGCTGTCCGCTTTATCAAATTTATCTTTGTGACCTTGAGCACATTCTTCTCTTTCTTGGATAATGGGGGTTGGATAAGTACCATCAACAGAGAAGTGCCTCCGTGGGGAGAAGATTAGTAGTGCTTGAGGACTCTTTAATCTCTCAGACAAAAGCAAAATGTAGTCTAGTGACTAGACCTTCCTTCCTTCCTTCCTTCCTTCCTTCCTTCCTTCCTTCCTTCCTTCCTTCCTTCCTTCCTTCCTTCCTTCTTTCTTTTCTCTTTTCTTTTTTTTCTTTTTTTTTCTTTTCTTTTCTTTTCTTTTCTTTTCTTTT
>WEIV01000917.1:5371-89825 GCA_013390005.1 Calyptomena viridis
AAAACCCCACCACCTACACTCTCCCTTCCCAAGCTGCAAAGGTCTCTGTTTGTCAGCCAAATTACACATAAGAAAGGATCCCTGCTCAGTCACATTAACAACAGGGACAAAGTATTCACTTGGTAAGAGTGCCCACAATATGAATGAGTCCATGTAGGAGGAGATTCGTAACACAGACTTGAATGTGGAGTGTGTAATTCGTAGGCTATTGGTTGCTATGGAGTTCAACTGAAGTGGGAAGTGACAGCAAAAAAAGCCTTATAATACTTTTATATAGAAAAACCTCCAGCAGAAACATAACAAGGGGAAGATTTTTATACCTTTAAAAAGCCACCGAGAGGCAATTTTTGCATGATAAAAGAATAAACTGATGCAGGTTTTTTTCTGCAGGTTTGTACATTTCCCTTTCACTGACAATGGCAGAGGTTTCCAGCTCATTCCAAGCAGGAATTCAAAGCCAGCCAGATATCTGTGTGTAGACAGCCTTTGTTCAATTTTAAACTAAGCCGTGCATTTTTAGTCTTGTTAAATATAGTTCAGGTCTCAGCTTAATTTATGCTATTCTTTGTATCCAACACATTGTTGGACTAAGTACTTCTGAATAAAAAAATCAGTACACTTATCTATCCAGTCTATTGTCCTGGATGTAAAGTTACTTGTGAATTTTAGTTATAGAATGACACAGATGCTGTGGGGAAAAACTAGCTGTCTTCTAGTACCCATCTTTTCATTGCAAAACAGGTGAGAGGCCTGTTTGAAGATGACATACTGGAACAACCAAAGATAGCTACACTGGATGTGACAGAAGAATGATTTGGAGCTCTGACATTTACTTAGTCCAACCTCTGTTTTACTCAGTAGGAGTTTTCTGTGCATGTATTCTGGTTTGACAGAGCAATTTTAAAAAATGTGTAATTTAACTTGGGCATGACAAAGAAGGGGTTGATATCCTGCAAAATAAGAAAAAAACACTCATATCATTGTGTTGTAATTTTTCCAGTTTGCATGTTGGTTAATTATTCATATTTTTTGCAGCTAACAAGTTTGAGTGGCTTTTGAAAGTTACCCATGGCAGGTCAAAACATTTTTTTGTGAACATTTGCTGTGAATGCAGCCCATTTCCTCTGTGAATAGTAGACAAGCCTTGCTACTTTCTGCACATATATGCTCTATTCAGACCTCAAATGGATGAGACAAATGAGCCTTTTTCAGTGCATGAGTCATCTGTGAGCTCCTCTGTTTGACTGTTCATCTCCTCTAGTGCAGGATTAAAGTGAGTCACCAAGTTTATTCATAATTTTTCATTTTGAACTTACTCTTCCTGGTTATTCTTCAGCCAAGGGCTGCCCTGCATTGTTCAGAGTTCATATGAGGGTCCTTTCCTTGCCAAAAGGTCATAGTCAGTGAATATCAGATCTTGCAGGAGTTGTCATTTCCCTCTGATGCTAGAGAGTCAGGGCGGTTACTCATGATCATAAGTTAGAATCAAGACATGAATTCTCAAGGACAGAAAGTTAGTAATTTCTGGTACTTATTTCAGCAGAGGTGAGGTTTAATTTTCTGAAATATATACATACATTAAAAAAAACCCAGATGCTTTTCCAAGAACACATTAATGGAAGTTGAGGCTTTCTTATCAATACCTCATGAGCAGAAAGGGGAATTTAATCTACCAAAATAAATGACTTCATATGGTTTATGAACACCTTTTCAAAAACCAATGCTGGCTGGATTCCAAGGGTTTCCATGAATAGCATACCTTGGCTGTATGTGGGAACAACTGAAAATGTTTCTCCATGGGTTCTCCCTCCTTCACCTGCTTTGATCTGCTGTGTTGCTCACATCTTCCTTTCTAAGCTTTTCATAGAATCATAGAATCACTTTAGTTGGAAAACGCCTTTAAGATCATTGAGTCCAACTGTTAACCCATCACTGTCAAGTCCATCACTTAACCATGTCCCTAAGTGCCACATCTACACATCNATTCTTTCTGCTTTCTCTTCTGTGTTTTACTCCCAATGGCAATCCTCTTTGCAGGGCAGTACCAGCTCTCCCCACTTAGAAACTATGTGTAAATTTTTGCTCTCTGTTGGTGATTTTTTGTGTGTGGAGGGAATAAAGTGAGATGTGGTCTCTTACCTGATTTGTACCTATGCCGTGTTTGCAGCTTGCTAAAGGTTATTTAGCTTTGTCCACTTTTTAAGTATTAGAGGAGAGAGGCTGTCATTGCATGCTAACTTATGGATGTTAAGATAAGTTGTCTACAACTGCCAAGTTAACAGCACCAGTCCAAACTTTGTCAGTCTGCAGTCTTGGGGGACAGCTGGAATTTGTAGTGACAGTTTGGTTTTGCTTGCTACTAGACAATTTTAATGGCTTCAGCTGCCAGTACTTCTGTACGTTCATACTTTTAACTGTCTGAATAATCCAATTAATTTCACTAGCATGCATAAAACAGATCTTGTGCTTAGCTATTCAGAAAGAGTAATGTCAAAAGCCTTTGCTGATGCTATCTTCTCCAAAATGTATTGCTTTCTTCCAGTGTGTCTTATTTGACCCCATATTTTCTAACAGTCCCTCAGCTCTATTATCCATGTATCTCTCCAAAATGACTGGTGGCAGACACATGCAAATAGATCATTTAATTTCCCTGCAATGTCTTTATCCCCTTTAATTGTTCCCATTGCACCCTGGTACTCCACTGAGCCTTTTGGTTCTCTCACAGCCTGCTTACACCTCTTATAATTAAGTAATTTCTTCTTATTTATTTTCATGTTATGCCTTTGGCTAATCTCCTCACTAAATCCCACAGCTAAACCATCTTCATTTTTGTTTTACATTATTGTTCCTTACCACTAGCTTCTGTTGGGCTGACTTCCCATTTTCCAAAGGGTATTTGAAGAGCCTCTTTTAGGGTACCTTTTCATTCAGCCAAGGCAGATAGGCACTCTCCCTCCCTCCTCCTTTTGTCTTTCTGAGGCTTGTGCAAATCTTTTGTAACTCATTAGTGGCTCGCTTCAGTAGGCTTCATGCTGAATCCTTACAGGACCTTACACATTTCCCTTTGTGTCATAGTAATTTATTTCACTTTTTTTTTCTGTATGAGAGGGTTAAACTGTTGAGGTGGGGGTTGGAGGAGGGAAGGGAACATTAAGCACAGGAACAAAAGAGATGGACTAATAGAAAGTGGTTCTGTGTTCATGCATAGAAAATTATTTGGATGCAAATCAGTCACACAGCTGAATGATTTGCCTCAAAGCTCCAAGATTAGGGAGCAGAGGGCTTCAGCCTCAAGTGGCACTCTGTCTGATTTCTATCCAAACTCTGTATTCACAAAACTGCGTGTCTGCAAACAACCCACCTGGAGGACTTGTGTGCTGCTTTCATGTCTCCCTGTACTCATCTGAAAAATTCTTTGTTTTCACTGTGAGTTATTTCCTACACCATGTCTTAAAACTGTAGATACATAGAGAGGTGAGGGATGTAGGCAGGGAGAGACATGTTAATTACAAACTAAGAAAACTGGGTGCCATATCTCCCAGGTAAATAATTTCTACTGAAAGTACAGGGAAGTACAGATGAGTAATTGCTTGATAAATTGGTAATTTATGTAGATACCTGAACAGAGACTGGAATTCCTCAGCCTAGAGTCCAAGGGGAAGATTTTGCAGTCAAATATTTCATTGTCATTTAAAGTTTAAGTGGATTGCGGAAGATGCCTTGTATGTAACATTTCCAGACAGCCCTACTGAAATAATTACATGGCCTTTAAAAACATTAAGGTACCTGGATCACAAATATAAGTTTGAATGTAGTCTTAAGAAGATTTCTTCCCACGAATGAAGGATGAAATCTTATCACAATGTGGCTCTGTTTTCACACCTTCAATAATAACAAACATTCCATTCATTCTAAGGTTTGCAACTGTGGGGTTAAATTGAGGTCAGGATTATTCCATCTTTCCCAATCTAGCCATAAGGCCCATCTACGGATGATGATATTATTCTGTATTGATGCCAACAAGAGTGAAAAGAAGGCTTGCATGTGTGTTAGCCACTGCATACCTCTGGTAGTTTCCATGGGGCGGTTCTTGTTGAAGGCTGATCACCATGAAGAGGGATGCTGGAGTAGTGTAGGATATGTTAAGTAGATATGGTCCAGAGGTATATTTGCTCTTTTCACCATTGAAAGTACAGTCATCTGATGCTGCTGCTTGAAAGTCATCACCCATTTCATCTGGGCAGCAGGTAGTATGTCACAGTTTTTCAAAATAAATTTGGACTAAAAATAAAATTAAGATGCCAATCCAACCAGTATTCCTTCACCTTATATTGGTAAGGAAACACTCCTTCAATTTTTCTGTTTAGCACAACTTCCTCATAAAATTTAAAAAGGTCAAGTCTATCCTGTAACTGAAAATGAGGGTGGTGGTGGTGTGATTTGATATCCAGCAGCAACAAAATTAAATACCTTTAAGCTTTTTTATTCTCTCAGCAATTATACTTCAGAGAAACTTCTGACTTTTGCAGAAAGGCAGAGTTCAGAAGCAGCTTTTTCAAGGAAGCAGGTCTTTAGAGAAGGAATGTATATTTCCACTCAAAACATGCTGAGAGGAAAGAGAATAAGAAAACACTTTGCCATTTACTTGTAATAGAAATTTGCCATCTGTTGATACCGTTCAGGGGTAGAGGTCTTGATGGCAGAGAAGTTTGTTTTGACTGCACATAGGTTTTTTTCTTTCAGGCAGAATTTGAGGCCTTCAACACTCTCGAAGGCTTAGAGGACTTGTTTTAAGTTAAAGAAAACAATGGAAAAGGATTAAATTAAAATCTCCATGGGAGAACATGGTGTGATATTCCCTGTAAGAGACCTCAGGCCTTATCAAAATTTCAGAATTATGCAGAGGCAAAGCAGATTTAACTAGCAGTATGTTACAATTTCATTTCTGAAGCTTTCCTTGCTTGTTTCTCTCTAAAATAATCTGTTGTTGTAAATCAACAGGAAGGAGAGATGAGGAAAGCACGATTCAGCTTACTCAGGTATAAACATGGACTAGGTCATCAAAAAGGCCAACTCTCTTTTGTAAAATGCATGAGATGGAAGTAGAGAGCAGCCCAGGCCTCCCAATACAGACTTTAACATTAAAGAAAACATTTCAACATTTTCTTCTCTGTTACTTGCTGTATCCTTCAGGACCTCCAAGGTTTTTAATTATTCTCCCAGAGCTTAGGGAAACCTTGTAGCCAGTCTATTGTAGCTGATAATTAATGAAGAGTTCCTATTTTGAGCAGATGAAACCATTTTTTGTGTTGCATTTTGTTTGCAGAAATAAGGCAACAATAAAACTTTATTGTGCAAAGCCTTGGATCGTTCCCTTAACTCAAGCCGGAAGACATAGAACCTAGTTGCAACCATATCTTTTGTCTTTATATTGTACCAATTTATTTCCTTTTCTGAAGAAAAGAGAAACAGACAGACAAACAAACAAACTGTTAAAGTATATCCAAACTAGCAAGGATTTCAACCGATGGTTTGAATTTATTTCTTTTCGCCACAGACAAATAGTTTCCTAATGTAGCTTAGCTAAAATCTGTTGTAAGGAATGCTAGAAGAATTGAAGAGATCTCATTCAGTGTTTATTTTATCCACCTATGAGCAGGATTTAGCACACTAAGGAGGGGAATGTGAGTTTTGGAGCAGAAGCTCTTTAATAACACCTCTGAAACAACTCTCTTTTCAGAAAAATTCTACCAGAATAAATCCTTGTCACTCACTCATGCCACATCCACAGCAAAGCTGAGTATCTTGATGTTTGAAGATAACTTCAACCATTGATTTTTTTTTTTTGCTTGTTCTTTAGGAACTCCTTCATAGATATCCTTCGGGCTATTCTACTTTCCTTGGAAGTGCTCATCGAAGATCAGGAACTTCAGATAAATGGCTTCATTCTAATTATAGACTGGAGCAACTTCTCCTTCAAGCAAGCCTCCAAGCTTACACCATCTATCCTCAAACTGGCCATTGAAGGGTTACAGGTAAGTGGAGGGTAACACATGTGCCTGCAACTTTTATTGCTACAGACAGTGATTTTTAACTCATCAGGGACTGGGCAAAATAAAGGGTAGAGAAAATAATTCAGAATGCTTAAACGTCCCATCCACTTGCCAAATAGATTGATTTTCAGACATCTCATTTTATCTTTCTTTCACTTTTATTGCAGCTGTAAATCAGTGTGACCAATATGTGTGTTCCTTAGTGCAGCATTAAAAGAAGGAGAGGTAGAGATTTGAGGTTTAATTCGTCAGAGAATTCAGAGGATTACACTCCAGCAGCATCTGCCTTCTGGAGTGTGCAGTCCACATGCAAACACATGTGTATGAAGAGGAAGGGTGACAGGACAAGAGAGCAGCTCCCTCAGCAGATGGAATTATACTGCTGTGTTCACATAGAAGAATTTGACTTGGAAGGAAATGAAGAAGAGGAAGACAGGCTCCCTGTTATGCCCTCATTATGACTGCCTTTATTTGTCTCACAGGATTCTGTTACATTACAGTTCAGACTGTTCAGGGGCTGGCCTTTCCACTAAAGTCTGAGCCTACCTCTGCTGTTAGACGCGAGATGGATTTTTAGGTCTAAAGTAGTCTGACAAAACCTTATTAATTGAGGGTATTTGATAGAATACAAGGACTATTTAGGTTGGAAGGAGCTTTGAAGATCACTTTGTCCAACCCCCTGCTCAAAGCAGAGCTGATTTCAGTCTTTGTTGGAGTCCAGGATATCGGGACTACACCTCAAATTGCCCTGCAGGATCTGGGATCCTCACAGAGACCCCAGCAGGATACGGTTTTTGATCTGTGTCTCTGGGAAAAGCTTCCAACATTGATGGAGGAAGTAAAACCAACAAAAATATAATTTGGATCATAGTTTAGTTTGTTATAGAAGTGAAGCTTGTAGTTTTAAGTTTTGTAGTATAGACATAAAAGAAGACAAGATGGAGGATTTGGGGTATTGCCTTGAGTTCTTTCTTCTTCTTGCCCTTTGTACTGCAGTAGAGCTGGCATTTTGAGATTGGTAGAATAGATTTGAGGTAGAGAAGACGTGTTAGTAATAAGTTAGGATTACTGGTACAGAATTGTAAACAGAGTACGTGCTATCTGTTAATTGGTCATTAGTGTCCTTAAAAACTTAGATGCAGTCACCATTGGGGGCATTCCATACTCTACTCCCTCTCACTTTGTGCTTCCACTCTTTGCAGCATAGGCTTTTTCACAGCACACGCTGTGGTGTGTTAAACTGAGGTTTGGGTGACATACTGAAGTTGTGATAAAGCTTAATAAACAGCAAGAAAAACTGAGAAGCTGCGAGTTTTATTGCTTTATCTGGTACTGGACTTTGATAATAAGAAGAAATACTCTAACAAACATCACCACAAGTGCTTTAACAAGTCTTATACCAGGTTGCTTAAGAATCACGTTTCTTGTAGCTACATATTTCAAAGGAGAGATAATTGTGTTTTCATTTTATTTTTAGTACTTACCAGATATCCTGCAGTCCTAAATACCTGAAGAACAATTCTCTCTGGTGTGTGTGTGTATTTTTAACTTCAACTTATGCATTAGAAAGAACAATTTGTTCAACTAATTTTTTGACTAACAAATTGTCTACAATTAGATCACGATTGTCTCTACCTTGTGTTATTACCCCAAAAATGAGGTAGAAAATATCTGCCATCAGTTTTGAGCCTGTGTTCCCCTTTGTGAGGAATTTTCATCTATTCTAACAAATTAGAAAGTCAAGCTGTGCAATTAGTCCTTAGGACAATACATTGTCTTCTCCTGCTGATACTATCAATTCATACAGAATTAACATTCTGTGGTTCAAAACAACCCTCCAGTCAGAAGGAAGATAAAGCCAAGTGACATTCATAAGGAAATCAATTTCTAGCGAGATGTCCTCATGCTTATCCAGATTTTGCTTTTCCATCTATTCAGTAGGAGGCCAGTCCAGTCTTCATCCCATCTGATTTCTGGCCTCGGCACTGCCAGGTTGACTGCCTACAGTTTATTTGCAGTTGCTGGCAACAATATGTTTCTGGAAGTACTGAAGCCTGGAAGTACCAAAGCTGATCTTATGATTGTGTCATTAGCCTTATGCCCCATATTGGGCAACTTAAGGACTGGCCTTTCTTGTGTGTGTGTGAGCATTTAATTTATTATTTCAAGTCAAGTTACTGTTGATTTCTCCATGATTAGTAGAAATATAATTCTCTCTAAAAGTACAAATGGGGATAACATGTCCTAGACTTAACTAAGCACTGGCTTCATGAGTTTTAGGAGTTAAGAATGCTGCGCTCCAATTTACCAGTCTTAGAAGCAAGTCATTCATGGTTATAAAGCATGTATTTAACAAACAATGATCGTTGGGGCTTCTTAGTTTTGGGGTTTTCTGGCTCTCATCGTTGCTCCTGAAGAACCTTAATTGAGATTTTGTTCTATTATTATTTTAAAAGAACTATTGCTATCCTGATGTAAAATTTGTGTAAAATGAAGTTGAAGTGCAGATGAGACCTACATACAGAAAAAAAATCACAATATGAGTTGCACTGGAGTTCACTGAAAGTTAAAAAGTCAGATCCTACTTTCATGAGATTATGATGTTCAAAAAAAGTTGAGATTGTTCCAGTTTCTTGTTATTTCCCATAGCTAAGGCAATGTGCATTTACAGATCCTCAGACAGGCAGATTACATGGCTATCCCAGTCTTCCTTTCCAAGAAGAGATTTTGGGTTAAGATTAAGTCCTAAGTCTAATTAAGTGGATGGAAGGAAAATAATTCTCTCTTACAATTTCTACTGGAATCGAACCCACATGTTCACATGTGGTTATTTCAGGCAGGGACTTTTTGCCTCTTTCTATGTAATGGTAATTATAATGGCCTAGCTGAGCCATTTTCCCATAGTTTCTTAAACTCTCATCTCATTCAGTATCTCAGATCATCCCATTCTGAAATACAGAATGGCTGAAAAATAAATAGGATTTAATAATTTATGCATTTGGGGTTTTTTCTTGCTTTCAGCCTATTAATATATTGGCAGTTCATTTTTTTGTATTTGTATTCAATTTACTTTTCCACAAATTGCTGCTGTAATGCATTATCACTAAGTGCAGACAACAAGCATTACACAGATGCATATGTTAATTCAACTTGTGTTGTAAAACAAACACTAGTCAAATCTAATGGCTAGACTGCAGAAATTAAGAAATTGCTGTTATATAGACTGATCAGTTCCAAATACTGTAAAGTCCATAAATACTTAGAAAGATGTAGTAGAATTTACATCACCACATGGCTGAAGGCACATTTTGCTCAATATTATTCCTTGTTCTGTATGGATTTCTATATATATTGCATCACACAAGACAGTTCATCATAACTCAACAGGGCACCTACTCTGCTTCTCAATTGTTTTATTTAATGACCTAAAAATAGCCTTATGTCTCCACTTTAAACAACAGTAGTTCAGATGCTAAACAAGTATTTGTACAGTATGGCAATTCTCATTATGTCACAGCACTGCAGTGACCAATATGTTCATAATGCCTAAACCATCTCTGATTAAAAAGCTCTGCTGTTTTATCACAAGACAATTGCTACTGTATGCTCTGAGTTCACGCCATACTCCTTCCTAGACCTTACTGATCTTTTTAGTTTTAAAATATTAAACACAAGTTTGTCGTGTAGGTTGGGAAAGGCTGGGAAAGAGATGTGTGTAAAACCAATCTATTTTGCCAATAACTTGATGAGTTTTGACTTCTAATACTTATTCTTTTAGTGTGAACAGCTTTTCCCCTTCACAGTGTATTTCTCCCCTCTATTTTGCTCATCTGTGAAGTTATAGTTCTCTGTAAGTCATGCTGAGCTTATGATTATCCTATGATAGTAGACAAAATTTAATTGTGGCTTAAGTTAATAAGAGACTAATCTTTTGGCATTTTTCATAATGGTTTAGAAGCATCAGAGCTCAATTGCAAAGGTAAGAAATGCACATTGTAATCATGAAGCAGGTAAAGCATGTTAGAAATGGTCACTTCTTAGCACGCAGGATGTTTGCTACTAACCACTGCATTTGAACACCTCTAATAATCACGGGAAGTGTTACAGTGAACACAGCCTGCGTGTCCAGTGAAGCTCAGCCTTTTTTTTTTATTTTATTTAATGCCGGTTGGTTTCTGCTCTGAGGATATAGTTACTTTGCCTCCAGGCAGGAATTTTGATTTTAGGGTGCTTCTACCAATGAGTATAGAGGAATGCTGTTTGCTTCCAACGCCACAGCTACATACTGCGGTTTCTGTAAATGCATGCACATAGCAATTTAGACATTCCCTCAGTTAGCACTAGGAATTGCAATGCAACAATTTCCTCAATAGCATCCAGATATATTCCAAAACCTTCAAAACAGCAGAAGGTCTGACCTTGCCTGCATTTCTTTGGTGAAAACCAAGCCAGGAGGCTTGGTCAACCAAGACCCAACTGAGTAGCTTATGGCACGAATCAGCAGGCTGGATTCAAATCTGACCTGAAGATCAGGTTTGCAATCCCGCATACCTAATACTACCTTACACAAAGGCTAACTTGGCTCAAAGCTGTCCAAAGTTACTGAAACAACAAGTAGGGTGAATGGTTATTTCCTGTATTCTTTCTTTTGCAGATAGTTCTGTCACATGCAGTTCTACTTATATGTCGTGACAGTGACTCTTAAAAAAGAAGCCCTATGCCTACTTTGTGACAATGATGAATCACTGCCAGAGTGATCTTTAAGGCTCAATAAGGCTTGATTCAAATTTCACAATCATTACTGCAAATAGCAGTAACAACAGGAAAGAACCAAGATCCGCAAATAGGAATTTGTCCCCAGATTTTCACTAATAACTTGAGAGAAGATTTGACCAACAAAGTACATTAGGAGATCCATTAAATTTCTTTATTATTTTAAAAAATTATCTTTAGTTTCTCATAATCCAGGGAAAAATTAAAGCTGATATTTCTGGGAGGAGAGGAAAATGAAAGGAAATCTATGATGCTTGATTTAAGAATGCTTTAATCAGATACTAGTATAGGTAAAAATCTTCTGAAAAAAAATCTTCAAATAAGGGAAACTTGTATAAGATGTCTTAGAATATTGTTCAAGGTACATTTGTCCAGAATATACAATTTGTCCAAAGAATAGCTTTAATGTTGAGATCAAGTCAGATAATCAAACTAACAGGTTTGTTTAGACATTACTGGAGATTATCCCACTTCAAAATCTGGAATGAGATGCTAGATGTCATCATTTGGACAGTTTATATGTTTAATTTAGGGATACAAGACCAAAAGGATGAATAGAATGATAATAAATTTTATTTTGGACTATATCTCTCTCTCTCTATAAATATATATAAATATATACATATGTATGTAAATGTGTATATGTAAATGAGGTAGTGGTTTAGATGTAAGCAGTGCACAAAAACAATAGAAAGACACAACAATCACAATCAATCAAAACTCTGAGATAAGTCCTGTGTGCAGCAACAGCTGCAGCCATAGAGGGCGCTGAGCAGCAGGAGGTTGCAATGCTCAGGTGACCAGAGGGGGGGAAGAGGGCAGCAGGAGATTGCCAGGAGGTCTCCAAAGGAGGGAAGGTCTGGAGGGTCCTGGAAGCAGGCAGGGGTTCCACAGGGTAGAGGCAGAGGTTTGCTCTTGGTCCCGGGGGTTGTGAAGGTTCCCAGGCTTCTGGAAGGTGGAGGCTGGGGTTTACCGAGGGATCCTGGGGCAGTCCAGAGGGTCCAGGAGTTCTGGAAGGTGGAGGCAGAGAGTTTACTGAGGGATCCCAAGGGGTCCAGAGGGTCCCGATGGGTCCAGGCAGGCAGGAGCAAGGAGAGGGGCCACGGGGGTTGTGGAGGGTCTGGGGGGGGTGGTTCCAGTAAGCAGGCAGGAGTCCCGGGTTTGGTAGGGAATCCCGGAGGGCGAAGGAGGTGTTCGCAAACCAGAGCAGTGGTTGGAGCAGCAGTGGCTGGTGCTGGAGCAGTGGCAGCAGTTGCAGGAGACACGCCAAAGCCCTGAGCAGTGGCTGGAACTGCTGAGGGGCTGGCTGGTACTAGCCGGAGACTGTGGCCAAGATGGAGGCGGTGGTGGCTGCAGCAGCAGCAGAGACTCCTTTACTCCAAGCCCGACGAGGTCCAAATGGCCATGAGGGAAAATGGCGGCTGCCTTTTATATGGTTTTGTCCAACCTAGAATCCTTTGCAACTGCACATGTGCAATCACCTGGATCCACCCCTTTTCTCCCATCCCATAAGGTGTGGTCTGCACTTTCATTGGACTGTGGTGTGTCTGCCCCTTTCCTGGGCCCATTCCCCCTCCAAGCCCACGAAAAACAGGTCTTTGTTCTTATGATCACGTGGTCATATCATGGTGTCCTTTCCCTGGCCACCCCCTCCCTCACCCAGCTCTATGTACTGAGGGTCAGTGCCACCAGAAGGTCCTGGGCGGCCACCACGCCACCAGAGCCGGCACTGTCTTGTGACTCCCGGCAGCCATCGTGCCACCTGCACCCGGCATTGTCACAGGCTCCAGGTGGTCACCACGCCACCAGCACCGTCCTAGGGCTCTAGGCAGCCACCACACTCCCTGCCCAGGAACACCCCATCCTGTGCATGCCATGGTGCTGGGGCTTCTTCCCCCTCCCTCTGTCCCAGGACGGCTCCACTCCCACGTGTGTCAGGGCTGCCCAGCATGGCCGTCAGCCGGGCTGGGTGGGGGGTGAAGTGGGCAGTGATGGTGGTGCCAGGCTGGGCTGTTTCTTCTCCGAGCAGCGTGTGGTCACACTGACCACTCAAACAGCTGGGCTTGGTGCCAAGGCAGCTCCCACTACAGCAAGGCTGGCCTTCGAAGCTGTCGCAAAAGCTGGCGGGTGCTCTGGGGGCAGCCTCGGCGGTGGTGGTTGGGGTGACAGGGTGACAGGTGATCCTTCCTGGAGCGGCTTGCCTGGACCATTGTTGGGAAACCAGTGTCAGGACTGGGTGCTGCATACCAGCACTGCTACTTGTGAGTTCCTGTTTCCCCCCTCTCCTCTTCCTCAAAATTATTAACTTTATTTCTCCAGTAAAAATAAAAGTTTTTTATACTCTGTCATACTATAACACTAGACTATGGAAAACTCAGCCTGTCTAGAATTGTATGAAGCTTTTTGATTTTTAACATGAGCAAGAAATTTAAAAAGTCAATTTTTTTTTATTACCTCCTATTGTATTTATATGGGACTGAGAAACTTAATGTCAGTTAAATTATAGCAGCAAATTACTTGTCTCTTAACACTGTCTTATACAACCAAATATTTTTCATGTTGTGCTTCAGAAGGAGGACCTATAATATAAAATATGCTCAAAATGCAGAGTAGAATGTAGAGTTGGAAGGAAAAAATTCAATCCAATATTATGTCAAAGGTGAGAATTTTTCCAACGCTTGTTTTTCCAAATTTTAGTGAAAAATATGACCTTTTTGAGCTGATAAAAGTTTTCAAGTAAAGAACTTTTTTTTTTCTGGAACAATACTATGCTTTCAGAATAGAATTATCATGGTGAAGTATGTTTCCAAAATTATCTAGAAAAAAAAATTGGAAATATATTTGTTTCTATAATTTTCATCTGGAAATCAAAAAACTTAATATTCCATTTCATTACAAGTGGTAAGAAGCATTTTATTTTTGTCTTAATTGTTAGAATTTCTTCCTTTTTACAATTTGAAATCAAGCTGAGGTAATGAAACAGTATTTCAGGTCAGCATGACTTGGGTTAATGGGCATAATCTAATATTTGTTATGGACAAACTGGGCATCTGAACAGAGCGCAGGCAGTCCTCATGCATCTGGAGATTTTACCAAACCCTCTGACCTGCAAACTTGATGTGTCCTTCACCAACTCAGACCCTGGAGGAGGAACTGACTCTTTTTTCCTTGTTTAAACACATTTGTGCTCTGAAATCTGAGATAAATGCGATCTCTTTGACTGATTAATGAGCCAGGTGAAGGATGTAAGGATGTTTTACATAGTAAGTATAAGATACAAATAGTCTTACCACAGAGTTTCTGAACATAATACTGCTGTTACTCGAAAATTCGAAGTGAATGAGAATTCACATTGTAACAAACTGAAGAACACTCTAAAAAGAATTATTCTAGCTCAGCCTTTCTGTAAAAATCTGTATGTAGTGTACGGATAAGCTATAAGCTACAGCCTATGCTATAAATATCATATGATGCTATTATGTCTCAACTGGTCATATTAACAGAAAGACGGAACTCTCTGTCATTGCCTACCAAATTCAGAGGAGATCAAATCCTCAGTGACATAAGATAGGCAAGAGAAACCATCCACAGACCCCTGTATATATTGGCTTGGAAAAGGACAAGCCAAAAAACCTTAGCAGCTAGTATAAGAAGCCCTTTGATGTAGATTATAAAGCTGTTTATGGCTGGGACACTAACTGCAGATTCAAAAGTAATTTATTAGATTGGCTGCTCCTCAGTCATTCATGTTGAAAATCTGGAAGATAAAAGCAAGCAAAGAGCTGATACCAGTTGCTGGGACACTGTAACTGACTGGGGCTCTGTGCACAATGTTACTCTACTCTGCAGAGTAATCTTCTTTATGGGCAGCTGAGGATGAGTCCCTCTTTCCCTTCCCCTGTTAGAAATAAACCTACTTGAAGGCAGACTGTTTTTTTCTTCTTTATGTCCTGAATTTAAAGACTTGTAAAAAAATAAGGAAATACTTAGATTTTGGATTTTATGCAAAAGTCTTGTCATTATCTTTCCTAGGACAGGGAAATTGAAGAAAAGGGAATATCTAAGCTTGTAAACCATTTCTTCAGTTGTGTCCTACTAGAGGACAGTCAACTTCCTCGAAATATAAATGCAGGATTTTCCTGTGTCATAATCTCAGTGTGTTGATGTCTCCAAAATGCATGTTGCGGCTTCCCAAACAGGATTCCCTGCTAATAACTAGAAGACCTGCTAGTAACTCAGGCTTATGTTCATAGAGGCAAGATGAGCTGTATAAGCATGGGTTACATGCTTATAACCTACAAATATCTTAGGACCTACAAATTTGGTCTGTGAAGAAAATAGACAACCTCTTCTCAGTAAGAACAATTGAACCACTTCTAAGAGAACTTCAAGTTCTAATGATCTTAAGTGACCAGAAAATGGCTACAGATCAGAATTTAGCAGATGCTCTAAGATACAGTTAGATATTCTCCTTCATGAATATAGATGGCAAAAAAACTTTCTTGATGTCAAGTCCACTGCTCATATGAGATTTCAGTCTGCATTTTTATACAGGTATTTGAATGAAATAATGCTTGCATTTTGTTTGCAAATGTTTGCAATACGTACACGTAAAAAACATACAATTTTTTTTCCATTAAAGGCTACCTCAAAAGTTCCCAAATTTATCTACATAGTTACTTTTTTCCTCAATATTTCAATGTTCATGTTCGAGACCTGTGTTGGACGGCTGAACATGAAGTCGGAGCTAAGGATGAGCATTTAGTATCCATTGAAAGAAGGTCAGTTTGAAACATTCCAGAAACTCTCATGCTATCTGTCTCCAACAGCTGTTGTGATATGTACAGTGAGTACACTCTGAGCTGTCAGTGAAGAAGCCTTTGAAATTATAGAAGACAAGAAGAGGGATTGACTCATTTTATGTTAAAAAGAAAAAGGTAGATAAACAGACTTTACTCTCTGCAAGAGAAGGCCTATGTTCATTGTGTGCCTATCATCTCTAGGGACTTGCCTAGAACAAGGTAGAAGTATAATAGACTGTAACCTCACATTTATCACTTGAAAACTGAAATTAACTGCTTAGAAGAATTGATCAGCCCTCCCATGTTTACCAGTTGGATACTTTGTGGGTTTTGGCTGTGAGCAAAGGATAAGATGCAATGTGGATATGTTAAGTAGGAAGTCTTTTTTATGCCAGTTATTACATTTTAATAAAGATCTCATCAAGTTTCTGATAAGCATTAGAAAGCAAGAAAATACTCTTTCAGCCTTGGCAAGGAAATGTGAAAGTTTACTGTAGTAAGTGTGCTTAGAACAGAAGGTAGCTGTTTCTTATCAATAGACAGTAAAAATGCAGCTATAGCTAACACCAGTCATGCTTGAACCTTCCCACCAGCATATGCATAAATAGATCATGTTGTATATTGAATCTTTCTTCCTCTTATAAAATGTGAACATGGTCTAATGTGCTTACATTAATTTACATTATCTCTGTCCTCATTAATTTAATAGAATTTCATGAGTGATGCATCTGTAATATCTAATGAACTTATTTTACAACTTCAAAAGCTTTTTCCTTTTTAGCATGGAAACTGAGTGAATGTTTCCTTAAGAAAGTGTTTAGTACCGACAACTTCTTACTATGAGAAATATATAAAGTGATTATGATAAAATATAAATGGAATTGCATATACAGCACTAGATCAGAAAGATATAGGAGTAGTGACATATCAGTGAGAGCTATGTGCCAACAGAGGTGGAATGGGTACTATTTTTTTTGAGATGTGGTGTGGCAGTAGAAGTACATGTGAATAGGGAGATTGAGTCAGTGTCGGGTGAAAAGCAGGGGGAATATGCCCAACCCTTAGAGAGGGGAGATTTCCTCAACCCACAGAGGTTTATTTGTCTGTCAGTACCCCAGGAAATCGAAACGCTTTAATGCCCAATTAGTCTGTCAGCATCCCTTAGGGTGGGGGGGGATCTTCACCAACCACATTCACCAATCAAAGGATGTGTTCAATTGCCTGTGCCAACAGAGGAAGGGAGATCCTTCAGTGAGTCTTCTCAATGTGTTATTTTGCCACTGACAAAACTGTCAGCACCTTTGTAAAGGATTCAACAGTTTACAAAATAACACTCTTTATTAACACAAATTGTGACAAGTCAATAAAGATTCGTGGTCATCAGTGGCATTGTCTAGCTACAAAAACACACTTAAAACCATATAATAACAATACAAGGCAAAGCACAAGAACAAATTCTAAAGCAAAATAATCTACTGAAATATTATGAAGCAAAAGCAAACCGTAGTCCTCAAGGCAAGTAATTAGTGTTCATAGCTTAATTTCTCACCCAACACAGGTGTCCCTGGGTGGGGGAGGAAGGCAGGTTTGACTCCTCAGTTGACCCAGCAGTTTCAATGGAAACCTTCCTCCAATTTTCTCCCCATTTCCAATCTCCTCTTATAATTTTTTTCTTTAGGTTTAGAGGGAGTTTGAGTGATTCTAGACATAAGTGCTAAATTTGGGTAATGTTAGGTAGTATCTATTCTTTCTTGAAGGACAAATGACACAGGTCAAAAGGATTACCAGGTTCCCTTCCTGCAGAATATTTGTGAAGAAAGGCCGTGATGCCTTCACATCACTCTTGGTTTTGGTACATCTTGTCATAACAGGTGCTTATCAGGTCTTGATGGACTTTGTGAGATGTGACCTTATGCCATCTGGGCAGCTGAAGTCTTTTTTTTTGTCAACCAGGAAGCAGCAGCTGGTCTTTCTTCTGTAATTCTTATTCTCTTTTAACTTTTGACTTTATCTATTACTCCACAGTCAGTGCAAGAGGAGGAGTCATCACTCCAATATGACTGTGCACTGAGATATGTGGTGTGGATTATCCCCTGAGCACAAGGAGATAAGAAGTTGACTCTCCCTAGGAGAGAACTCATGCTGGAGCCTTCACTAACAACTGCAGGACTGAAATTTATGTCCCCTGGGAAAACAACTGTGGCAGTATAAGATCAGTTGTCTCCTTACACCTCCTGGTCACAGTCCTGTCTTTAGCACACGCTTTCAAAGATGTGCTACATCAGTGGAACTGGCTGTGGATCCCTGACTGCTGCTGTGGAAGAGCCAGCAGCTCAGCTCACACAGTGCAGAAGAGGGCTCTTGGCAGCTCTCCGTGTTCATTCTGCTACTCTAGGCAAGGTAATAATTTCTGGTGAAAGTTTTTAACAAAGAGCTGCAGTCAACAACATTCTAAAATTCTGCAGAAAGGCAATGATTTTGAGAAATGTTTGCCTGCTTGTTGTTTGACTTGATTATGTGCAAAAAATCAGGAGTTTTCTACCACACATAAGAATTCTCTTAAAAGCCTCATCTATTATTATTATCTCCTCCTCAACAAAGTAACTTGTAAATTTCTCAGACTTTGTATGGTCCTAAATATTTGTGTGGTCAATGTGTGTATGGTCAACATGATGGAGAGGGACTACAAAGCTTCCAGTAAGTTTAAGGTGAAGTCCCAACTGATGCAAATGGGACTTCTGTCATTGCCTTGATGGAGGCTGTAACTCCAACCCTATTGCACCATGTCAGGAAATTATTTTCAACTTCGTAAGACATTTCTAGGCTTGCAGAAAATGTCTCTCAGTGTCTGAGCACTTTTTGGAAATTTTGTACATGAATTAGAACATTTGCCTAGTGACCTTGAAGAACTCTTTTATTCTCAAATATTTTTATGTCTCTTCTTAACTGTGTAGAACTTAACACTTAAAACAAGCATTCCTGAATTTCCCGGGTTCCTTGATGCAAAAATGTCAACCTCAAACATCACAGTCTTCCAAGGAAAGATGAAAACAGCAAGTCAAATGTTCAGCCTACTTCCTTCTCTCCTCATCTCTACCCCTTGCCCCTGCTAAGCTTTGATTTCAACAAATGGGCATTTTCTGAGGAAAAAAGCAGTGGAAATTCATCCAGTAGCTAATTCAAAACTTCATACAACTATTGCAGGAAATGTTTTCCATCCCTTTCTGGTAGACACCTATTAGGCCTTTTGCATGTGCATTTTGCATTTCACTCTAAGCACGCTCCCACTGTTTCAAACTGTTTGCAGTAGAAACAGTTTAAAGCATGGCCAAAGTGTAATAAAAGTAATTTCCATTTCAGCAGAGGCTTTCTGACCAACTCCAATCTACATGCAATAAAAATGAAGCTAAGAAAAAACATATCTAACACAAGTACAATTACAATGCAAATATTCTTCAACTAGCAGATACATTTAGAAGGTCATTAAATTGACAATTTTTCAGAAGAAAGGCAGAAGTATGCATATATATGTGATGAGCAAAATACTTGTTCACTGTGTAAGAATTACAGAGGATAACAGCAGAACTTTCAATGAACTGAAAATAGAATTCAAGCTTGCCTAGGCTTATAGGGTAATATAAATCTTATTCTTCTCTTTTCCAAGATTATTTAGAAGCGGCTTTGAATTAGTAAGTGTGCTCAGTAGCATATGTGCCCAGTGTCTGGCAGAGATGGTTTCTTGTAAGTTGCTGGGAATGCCTATGAAAATGGGCTTCTGCAGTAGTTACAAAGGGCCCTAGTCTAACTTCTGTGCGAAGTTTCATGAAGAGTCTCATGACAAACAATCCAAACTTTGTTTGGTGTCACTATTTCAGGAAATAACATCCCCTCAGTGTAGCACTGATAGCATTAACCTCCTTGCGATGGTCCTTTCCTTTATCATATTATTTAACAAATTCATTTGTGTGTGAGAGGAAATTCAAGTGTGAGGAAAGCTGCCAGGGGACAGTCCTAAAGAGACTAAGTCCTAAAAAGTTAAGGATTCCTGAATCTGAAATTAATTAATTGGTACAGATAAAGCTTCTGACTTAATCAACATGAGTGAGCTTTCTGCTAACATTGGAGACAATATCTACCACTTGCTCTCTAAAAAAAAAAAAAAAGAAACATTTGCACTCAAAACCAACCAGTCAAACTTCAGGTTCTGTTGCTGACTACAGTCTTTGCTTAAACTGAATCAAAAATCACTGCAGCATGGAGAATGTAGTCATTTGGCAACATATGTGAAAGAGCTTCTTGGAGAACTTTTCACATAGAAATAAATAAATAGTTTGACCAAAAGAGATGTGTCTTACTGAAAATGAGATAAATTTGGGTTCCCTACAAGAGTTTAGCTTCTGCTTATAGTATGTATCACCCCACATATTCCTACCTGACATGGGTATGTGGGTTCAAAGGGTGTTCTCGTCATTTAATAACAATTTCTGCTCATAAAAGACAGACCGTGAATACAGAGCAGTTCAATCACAGCCATCAAATCAGCTAGCCATTATCTACTTTTCCCACTTCCCAGCTTCCCAGCTCTTTCTCCACCTTTGATATTGATTTCTCCTCTAAATATTAAAAGACAAATAAAGCTGTGAGGTAAACCAGGTGTGCAAGGTGTGCATTCTGTGTTGCTGAGATCACATGGCTAACCGTGTTAGGTATTCAAACACACAAAATATAATTAACTATTCAAGAAATATCCCTCCTCCAATTTGTTATACATGCCTGAGTGAATGTTAATGGGGTCACATAGTTCTTTGAACTGCTGCTGACAGAAGAATAAAGAGTTCCTGTGGTTTTCAAGAAACAGCACAGTATAATTTTGCTTGCTTTGCAAGGGCATTTCTTAATGATATCATTATACCCTCTAAACTTTTAGTCCACTCTCAGAAACTCACAACATTTCAAATGACAAGTTACCTTCTCTTCTCCCTGGGAGAATTTAATCTCAATTATAATTTCTAATGTGTTACTTACGCAGTGAATATTCCTTTCCTGTGCCTCTGAGAGGTGACAGCTATAGTATTTTAATGAAGCACCCCTGTTTTATAGCCTTTCTCCTCTGGAACTAGAACAACAGCATTTAAAGAGCTAGACCTCTTATCCAGTTTGCTGAGTGAGGAAGAGAAATAAATTTCATTTGAACTGTCTTAAAAGACAATAAAAATAACTTTGATTTGTCTCTGTACCAGAGATAAGTTATGCCTGAACAGTATTGCCTGAGAACAAATAAATAACCTTCCTAGTAAATTCCTGACATCTGTGATAAAATTCATTCAAATGTTTGAACTATTTTACTTTGACTGCTTGCACCACTTTGAGTTCATTTGTTTTGCAAAGATATTCTAGACAAATTAGCTCAGGAATGTTTGTTAAACTAACAAAATAAGTGAATGTTTCTATTAGCTTGAGTAAATTTATTTGGCATCTACCTCTAAGGATTGCCCAGCTACGTGTGTGTGCATACAGGAAAAAAAAAAACCACAGAAGAAAATACAACCCTTTGTAGTAGTACACTCTTTTTCTTTGAAGCTAATGCAGAAAGTACATCTGTGAGATGCCAGGTTTAGGCAGAAATTTTAAAAAATCACAAAATAAGCTTGCATGCTTGTAGGAGATTTTTCAAATTAGTCCTCTTTGATGATTTTTTTTTTAAATTTGGAAATTTTACATATTACAATTCCTGTAACAATATCAGAACATGATTTTCAGAAATTAGTTTTTAACAGCAGAGTGCTTCATTGGATATGCATGTTGTTGAAAATAAATACGTGAATTAAAGGCTCTTCCATGCAGTTATTTCCATGCAGGCTGCTGTTTTTCCTCAGCAGCAATATCTCAAATCTGGGTGTATTTAAATTGCTCTGGACCAGTCAGTAAGTATCTGTGCCACTGGCATAAACAGAGGCAAGCGATCAAGGATTTGATGTAGTGAATGCTCATTTATGTCACCAGCACTACTAACGTGAGTGTGGTAACCACAGGCAAAAATCGTTGTCTCCCTTGTTTAGTGTATTTGGGAGGTGGTGTCCAAGCCCGGAGAGCAACTTTATGTCACTTCTCTCCAGACCCTGGAGGCTGTGTTTTCAAGGCAGACTTCTTTGAATCCAGACTGGTTGGCATACTAAAAGTAATGTGAAATAATTCTTGGCAGAAACATTTTACTAACTATGAAACATCTGTTGACTTCTATACATAGTACATCCTCTTGAGAAACCTTTTACCTCAGTAGGGACAGCCTTGGAAGATATGACATAGGTGAAGACTTTGAACCCTTCTGATTTCTTTATCGTTCAATTGTTGTTGCCTGTGAAACAGATCTTGCATCCTTTAACCAATTCAAAATTCTGTTTGTACATATTAAATGTAGCAAACCACCAACTTGAAAATTATTTGTCTTTTTATTTACCTTTCTGCACTTTCAATCATGAGCTGACTTTTCCCCTGCATTTTTTCAATCAGTAATGCGTAGCAGAACTTTACAAGCTGAAGTATTGTTAAACTGCTACGATGGGAGATTTTGTGAAGCAGAACAGCTAATGCTGTATTTGGGTTTTTTGATTGGTTGTTGGTTGGTTGGTTGATTGGCTTTTGTTTAGCATCAGAGTGATGTAAATGAGCTCAGCAGCAACACATCAAACATTGATAAGCTTCCTGTCAGGAGGTAGTAGAAGAAATGTTAAACAAGTTTGCTTTAATATATAATATTACACTTTTATTGCCACATCTCCCATATTCAAGGTGTTCTGCCCTTTCTCATATAATTTATTCCTGAACTTCAAAGTACTGTGTCTTCAGAGATTTTCTATCTACAGTAAGCAAAGTTTATCTAGTATTTAATACTTTTACTATCTTTAAAAGCTTCACAAAATTCTGACGTAGAGGTGTAGAAAGAATGGACATTTTTTCATATTAGACACTATTCCAGGACTTGTGTACTAAGAGCATAAGAATGCAATAAAAGTGATGTTTCAAAAAAACTCATTAATTTTCACTCTGCAGGAAAAGATAAAACAAAAATGGGAACAAATTAAATAAAAGCGGAGTTGGTCTTTAAGATACAACTTTCTGTATGTTTTTATATTCTGGGGTTTCAGGTAGAGGAGCAATAAACAAATTTGGACTTGCAAAATCATAACAATTCCAATGGGGATAAGATCCCCCCAGAAGTCCAGCTGTTGATGTTGTGTTTCAACTCTAGATCCAGCAGAAGCCAATCTTTGACCAAGACTTCATGACAAACCCCTTCCCAGCGGGTTTTATGTTTTCAGTGTGGCTGTAATAATTGAAGTCTGGGAACTCTTGAAAAAATAGAAGAGCACAGAGCTGATACTCTGCCACTATCATTAGTGGCACCTGGTAATTGTCACTAGTACAAGGATGAGGAGGTAGCAAACAAACCAGGTTTGGAACAAATGAAAGGAGGTAGGTTTTCCTGCAGTGTTTTGTAGACCTGGAAGTCCTTACCTCGAAAGATATATGAATGCCACATGACTTCAAGAGACATTTGCAAGAGAAATCCAGTAAGGGTGATGAAGGAGACAGGACTCCTAAAAGCTGAGAATGTATGACGACTATGACCATGTTGAGTGAAGACACACTTACCTGTTCCTCCTCTTTCCTCAGCAGCTGTGTAGGGCAGCTGGTCTAGAGAGAGCATACAGGGCCAGATGGGTCTTTGATCTGGCTTGCTTGGCCTCTTTCTGCTCCAGAAGCAGCAAAATTTTCATCTGTCCTCAGTGATTACCACAAGTATTGCCTAGTCAGGGTAACAGTTATGGAACATTTGTTTGCAAGAGTTCAAAGGCACTAAGCAGAAGTGGTACTAAATTTTCATCTGGTATCTAACAAATAGGACAACAGGCTGTGGCGATGGCTCAGGAGCAGTGTTTGTGCTGCAGGACTCAGATCTCCTCATGTCAGTGCAAGTCAGTGGCATCAGGCCATATATTACAGGTTTATATTAAAATACATGGAAACAAGTTAGTATTGAGCCCTATGAATATTGATCAAGCCCATCATATAGAAAACACAGTTTGCTCAGTAAGTGACTTTGTTAGAGATGTTACTGGTATGGCAGTGTATGACTTTTTCTTTCAAACATCAGTTAATTTCCAATTTCCAGCATGAGGTAGGGATCACCTCTCAGCCTTTTGGCTAAGATCAAGTGTAGTATCTGTTCTTATGAGTTTAATATCTGATACATCCTCAATGGGAGGACTTTACATTAAACAGATTTTTGGTCCTGGGAATTGGACTCAGAGCTCAGAGCTTGCTGACTCTACTCCATTTTTTTATTTATTCTTTATTTCCTCACAGGCAACTAGCAATAGGACAAGAGGACACAGTTTTAAGCTGCATCAGGGAAGGTTTATGTTAAAATTAGGAAAAGATTTTCCACAGAAAGAGTGATTGAGCCACCCAGGGAGGTGGTGGAGTCACCGTCCCTGAAGGTATTTGAGGAAAGACTGGATGTGACACTTAGTGTCATGTTCTAGTAGACATGGTAGTGTCTGGTCATAGGTTGGACTTGATAATCTCAGAGGTCTGTTCCAGCCTGATTGATTCTGTGATTCTGTGATCTACAAATATCATATCCAGGGTTTATAAAATAAGTGAAGCTCTGATTCTGTTCAATATGGTTAAAATGAGCAAACCAAACAATCACCTTCTCTCTCTGATCTCCAGCAAAAGAAGGAAAGAACACATCCTGGAATGAAATAAAAATGTCTAAGACAATGCCGTATAAGATTACAGGAAATCATTAGCTGTATACTGCCCACCCCTTCTGAGCTTCTTCTCATTTGTTTCATTTTGAAACAAATCTGTACTTGGAGGCATCAGTAATTATTTCCATTTATTTTCCGCTTCAGTGATATGTAAAGCTGCAGTTTTGATATGGCTTGCCAAATGCCTCTGTTGATTTACATAAAAGGTTCACAGGAGGCAGAAATATTTGCGTGAAGGATAAAAATAAATATATTCAAGCAAACATGATGCTGGTAAAAATGTAGTAAACTCTGAAATTTAGTGGAAACCTGACAGCATTTCTCCCTGTGCTTTTCTAAGCATGATCACAGCAGAGTTTGGCGGATCAAAACCATGGAGCATTCGGCCATCCCCACTGATCTATCCCCTGCTCCAAAACGTCACTGTCACCATCCTGGTGGCCTCTTTTGCAGAGGACAGAGTAAAGGCCTGGTGAGTGGCTGATCCAGCCAAAGTGGGTATGGGCAGGAGCTGTTGAACTGAAAGTTTATTTCTCCTCTTGTAATGCTGGACTGAGCACTGCTGATGGAAAGGGCAAGAAGGAAAGAACTGCAGAAACTTTTCCTCCACCCTCTCAAGCAAACACCCCCCACACACACATCATGTCCTGGGGTCAGATGAAGTGATCATTGTGACTGTGAGATGAAAATTGGACTGCAGCATTGTTATTCCAGCACCCAAAGAACAGGAATATCAAAAGACCCCTGAAATCCCTCGCTATGCTGTGTCAGAAAAACACACAGTCTTCCCCAGCTCTTTTCAGCTTTGCAGGAGTTCTGTACAAACCACAGGACACAAAGGGGACACAGTTTCATCCAAAACTCTGCTGCTGCCACTGTGTTCTACCTGGCTTTCTTTGAGTAGTACATTGGAAGCTCACAGCGGGTCTTCTCCTCTAGATGGGCAAGGAACTGTCAGTCAGGGCAGCTGCTTCACAGTATTCTTACAGTTTCCCTCTGAAAACACCCAAAAGACCGACACTCCTCCCCTCTTTTATCTCGACACCATGATTTTTTTAAAAAGATATGCAAGTGCAAACAAAAAATTTAAGATTCTTCCTTTGCATTTGCAGCGTGCATTTTGAGTCTCCAAGGTGCTTTCAGATAACGTCTTCAAGACTTTGTCTGCTGCCATTAAGGCTGGAACCTTTTTCTTTCCATTTTAGTGAAAGCTGAGCTTTAATGCAATATCACAGGTACTTAAAGCTCAATCTTTAAGGAAATTTTTGAAAAGCACAAGGTTGATTGCCAGTGCTGCTTCTGTGTCTCCACAGAGTAGGTTTACATATGCCCTCTCTCCCTTGCAAGGTCCACTTCATACCTGGGTGCTGCTGCTGGCCTTACAGAAGAGACAGCTGTGTTGGATATGGTTGTGATGGCAATGGTATGGTGGTTAGGTTGGATGGAGGAGGAGAGATGGATGGAGAGGCACAACCTATCTCAGCCAAATGAGCATCCATTACCCTAAGCAAGGTTTTGTGAACAGCTCCAACACCCTCTTCCTCACCAAGTCCACATCTAAGTGATTAATCAAGGAAATCCTGTTTATTTTCAGCTAAAATGACATTCATTAAAAAATACCACCCCCATCCACCTTTGAGTGCAGTTCAAAAAACTGTATGTGGTACAAGATGTACAGAGACCCTCATTGCTTACTTTTGCACAGTTACAATGTGGGATGTTTTTATTTTTCTCAGAGTGAAGGGTTAATATTTAATAAATCATATTCTTCTTCTTTAAATCAGAGAAACAAGGCTTACCTTGAGAATTAAGTGCTATGTTGCCATTTGTTCACACTAGCACTGAAGAATCAGACCAGAACAGCAAGCTTGATTTTATTACCACTTGCATACCTTCTGAACTCCCATGAAATGGGGATGAGTAAAAAGGGAAGAGCCTCACATCATTGCTGATTTAGCTTGAAAAAAAACTCTCATCTTGTCCACTGCAAAATGGGCACAATTTGATGTGGAGACCATAAATTTAGAAAATTGTTCTAGTGATATTAGAGAGCCCTTACTCTTCCTGTTGACAGACTAGCTCAGACCAGAAAAAAGTGATGTGTGCTATCAACACTACAGCATCTTGTCTAGGAGGTCAGTAGATCCTCCACCATCTGAGCTATGCTGATGAAGACTTTCAGACCTTCTTGAAGTTGTGTGCTATTCCTAGATGGATTTATGATGCAGTTTTCAGCAATTAGTTGCTGAAAAATCAGTGCCTTTTGCTGAGCAATAGTACAGACTAGGTTTCCATCTTGCTTTACTCTAGCCTTTAAAGCTCTGTCTGGCTGAAAAACAAGGACTTCTACTTGTCCAGTTCCACTTAGTAGTTTTTCAAACTCACAACCTACTTCTACTGCTGTAAGCTCTGCTTTACCCTGTTTTTTTGTTCACCTCTTTCTTTAACACTGGCAGCAATGTGAGGCTGGGAGGAAAATTAACATGTACAATTTACAAGGAAGCACACAGGTTCCTGTACCAGAACAAGGAGATTTTGAATAGGAAAAACTCTAAACGAGGTACTTAGAAGGGTTTTGTTATCCAGGTACTTTTGCCTCCTCACACAGCTATTTTATTACAAAGAACAGATTAATAGAGTGTAGATCCATAGCTGTATCTTCACAGTGCCTTGTAGGAAAGAGTGTGCTATAAATGGAGAAGAATGAAGTACCTTTTTTAAAGGCGAAAATAGGTTTAATGAAGTGATTAATCAAATAACTTGCATTCTGATTGCAATGATAGATCTCAATGGGGAAAAAATCAGTTCTGTGAGAACTCTGCATTCTCCATGAGGAAGGAAGGATGAATAAGCACCATCAAGGTAACATCCCTGGTGTGAGAGGAAAGGAAAAAAAAATGGTTTTTTTGAAAAGCAACTGTGTGCCATCAAGGATTGGTATTGAGTTTTCGTACTCAGCCTTGCATTCCACACATGATGATTTTGAAGACTGCTGCAAAACAAGAGAAATTTTTGCTGACACAGCAGTCTGTCAGCAGGCAGCTGGGCTTCAGGGCACTCAGTCAATGGCAGAGCAATTATTTACAACAAAGAACAAGTAACCTCTAATTCTTTGGATCTTAGTCCCCTTTCACCTCCCCCACCGTCCTTTCAAATAAAAGGCTAAAGAGAGGGAAATAAAGATAAAAATGCTCTCTTTGATGGCTGAGGTAAGGGGCGGGGGTGGAAAAAAATTGCATGTATGTTTTCTCCAGTTTTACTTTCCAAATCCTATAAAAAAGGAAGTTCCAAATCTAATTTTAGAGTAGAAGTATGGAGATGAAAGATCTAAATGCATCTGGGTTTTCCTAAAATAGATCTTACCTTTTGTTCCTTGCATCTTTTTAAAGTACATTTCTGGGAACCATAGCCAGATGCAGGAACTGGGTCATATCTTCTGAGGGTGCGGTGAGGGAGCAGGTGCTGTGGTGGAGAAAAGCAGGCTCAGAGAGCCATGGAAGCTCATTGCAGTGTATGCAGATGTTGGTAGATCGTTCAAGCAAAGGTGAAGAGGTAGAGCTGAGCAGCTATCACTGCTGTGACATCAGATTTTGGGGCTCCTAACCATGGAGCATTGAGGGGTTGCAATGGAGAGAATGAGATGGAAGAGCAGGGAAGTTGGGGAATGTAGGCAGAAGGAGGTTTGTAGCAGAAAGTTGGAAGAACTGAGGAAATTCAGAGTTGGGTGATGCTCTGAATGGCTTTTGGGGGCAAAGAGGATGGGTAATCTGGTACGCACCATAAAGTTTTGTAAAACTCTGATCCAAGATGGATATGTGGAACTAGAAATGGGATTTTGGAGTCATAAGAGCAGTGGGCAGTAGTGCAGTTAGGGAATGAACAAGAGGTCTCCAAGATTGTTAGATCAAAAGGGATGGAGAAATCTGTGGTGCATCATTCAGCAATTCTTGCAGTGAACTTGGTTTGAGACAGCACACATGACGCTATATCCTTCAGCAAAGGACCTGCCATAAGGCAGGCCCATACCATCAGGCCTATAAGAAGTCTGCAAGTGCAATTGAATTCTGCTTTAATAATTCATAATACTGCACAAGGTCTATATCTACACCCTGTTGATAGGCCTAAGCACATAAAAGAGTGTTGTTTAAAACGGGTGTGGCGATGGTGAGGTTAGCCTCCTCTTATCACTGTTATGGGTTAAACCTTTTCTTATGAATTCTTTCCATCCCAACGTGCAGCTTAGGCTGGGAGAAGGATGGCTAGCAATTACCTACACAAAGAGAGTAACTAAGCCACACAAAAGCAGTCGTTAGCCAGGCAGGGGAGGCTTGTGAGGGGGTTACCCACTCCGCTCGGGGGTGCAGCAGTGCAACAAACATAGGCACGGAGAGTGGAGAGGAGGAATCCCCTCCAAGATACAACAACGCAGTATTTGAACAGCAGAAAAGACCTGACATGAGATTTTTGCTGGCTTACACACCCTTCTCCTGACATTCTGAGGAGGAGGTGAGGGAGGTGTTCATGCTACTGTCATGTTCCTGTTTCTGCTTTCCTGGCTCCTGGGCTCACCCGCCACCCCATTGGCTCTAGAGATCTTCTGGTAAAGATCTGTTATTTCCTTTTTCTACATTTTTGCTAGAAAGTCTCTTGAGTTCAAATTTAAATAATTTGAAGGAAGGAGTTTCTATTCCAATAGACTCTACCCTTTGAAATACTTTGTCATAAAACCAAGACAATCACTGTCTTGATTAACATGTGAAGCTAGAAGTATCTTAACATTACATCCAAATGAAAATACCTGCATTATTTTAAGAAGGTAGCATTCATATGAATAATCAGGTCTTTTCTTCTTACTCCCTAGAACTTGTTCTGGCAACAGTCCTCAGCACTGGCTGGCCTCCATCAGTTTTGGGAGACTTTCTAGTACCAAAAGCTCATAAGAACATATTTTACTGAACCATCATTTTTTTAATGCAGTTTGTGTGTATTCATGCATGACAGTTCTTTAAAAAAAAGTCAGGGCTATGATTTTGAGTTAGCTAATTGGAGTTGAAAGCAGTGTCAGCTCCAGAACAAGTTCTGAAGACAATTGCATGGTCGCCTCTCCACTGCAGTACCCTGCTTTCCACTGGTCAGCTTCTTAGAGTTAAAAAGTCCACAACTTTGTAAGCCACTTAACATAAAGTAGACACTAAAGAACTGGTATTTCTTGATATTTTCCTTTTTGCTTACTGTGATTGAAAGGTTTTCCCCTTTGAAATCTCAAACCCCAGAATAATTTGGTAGTCTGGAGCCTTCTTTATGTGGTGGTAACAAACAGGTTAAAACTTTAATCTGACATGTGTTTATTGTAGCTGCAGCCATAAAAAGTAGAAACACTATACTGGTTAATAGTTTAATCAATATTCTTGTCTACCTTTAGATTTTATAAAATGAATTGTCACTACTACGGTGCATGTACATTTCTTAAAGTTCATCAGAAGATCTAAAGCCAGGAGTGGCTATTTTAATCTAGATCTAGGTAATACTCCTTGTGTTACAAACAAGTACTCTATTTTGCTCCTCAAAACTCTAAAACCCCTTTCCCTCCCTCCTTCCATCCCTCCAAGCATTATTCACTGCTGGGGTCTTCCACAAAGAGCCAGAAACAAACCTGCACGCATACCCCAGACTGCAGAAAAGGTGGTTGCCACATTGACTTGTAAAGATTTTGACATGCCTTACAGCATTGGAGAGTAATCATATTTTCTACTTTTTGGATTAATAGTGTGAGGGATAAAAAGCAAGACCCCTTTTGTAGTCATGGTCCTGCTGCAGGAGCCCTACACTGCAAATCTAGTATTAATCTCCTGTGCATTTCTAAACCCTCGTACACAACTCATGAAATGACATTATATAGCAGTAGCCACCTTCCTGACAGCAGTTAACTGAGGTACAAACACCAGTCTGTTTGGATGTTTTTATAAATATAAGCACATATTCATACATATACATATATATGTATTCATATATATACATATATATTTATACATATATATATACATAAGGTGATGGTGGCTCAGTGGCTCCAGCACTGATGTCCTGCTGCAGCTCCAGCAAGTTCCTTACAGACTTCTCTGTGTGTCACTGGAATTGCTGCGTGACTGTCAAGAAGTGCAGATCAGTCCCCTGAGTTCATGCTCACCAGGAGCCTAAAGGCCCTGTGGGATCTGCTGTCATCTCAAAGTGGCACATCCTCACAAATACACCGGTGCACTTTTGTCATGGTAATGTTTGCATAAATGTTATGGAAAAAGTTATGCAATAACTTTTCTGTGCAGGCAAGGTTTTACCCACAGCCATGCAGATTTTCTGTTTGTCATCAACTATATGACAAACTGTACAACTGGTTTTTTGCCTAGCTAAATATGCTTTTAATTTCGGGCAACGCCTGCAGACCATTTCTATGTTTTGTTTAGTAGAGGTCTTACTTTAGTAAGAACTGAAAGATTTTGCCTTATGAAGCACCACAGTGGAAATTTTACAATCAACTTTACAATAAACATAGCCAAATCTGTCTCAGAGACATTTTTGGCATAGTTGCCAATATTTTCATTGAATCACAGTTTTGTAATTTTACATATATTGAAGCTAAGAATAATAATATTATGCAACCAGGTTTCTTCAGACCGTATACAATTCAGTCAGTCATTTCCCAGCTATTTTAATTTCAAAAGTTACAGAAACTTTGATATTTGCATTTGATATTTTAGGCAGTCCTTTTTTCCTTCTTTGAATGTTGATAATATACCCTTTAGGAAAGGAGGTAAGACACTTTGATTCATGAGCTATATTTTGCAATGGATGCAAAAATAATAAATAGAAACTTCTTTTGCTTTTAGTTCAGAAAATCAAGGGTCATTTTCTCTTGGGCCATTTTGTCTTCCATTCAGTAGCTTAAAGAATTTGTATCCATTTGAATTTTGCCAACAGCAACAGCTGACAAGTACATGTATCGCGCGTACATGAATTCCCAGAACTGACAACAAGGGCAAATCTTTTGCTGACTTCAGAACCAAGAATTTCAGCCTAGTGAGTCATTTTGAACTATTTGCCCTTTTCAGACTTCACAATAATGGGATTGGATGCAGAAGTGTGAAGTCAGAAAACTACAGCTGCTGCATGCTACTGTGTTTCTGAACTGCAGATACTAATTTATAATTTTAATGGTAATGTATTTATTACAGAAAAGAGTAGTATTTCACGTCACTGAAGTTTTTCCTCTGTTGGCTAATGCTTGTCTTTTTCTAGCTGTGAATGAAAGTTACTTGCAACTTGCAAATAAGCAAACACATCTGAAATAATATTATTGCTACTTCAGCTGCATTTACAGCAATTCAAAAAAGTGCAGAAAAAACCAAACCCAAAACAATTCCATCCCCAAACTTTTTTACAAAGTAAGAATGTGTAATTCCAAATAAATAAATGTCTTTTCTGCTGCAATGATGCATTGTTTCTCACCTCCTTATCTACTGATATCCTGCCAGGGCAGGGTAGAGCAGCAGGGTTGGAGATGTGCATAAGACACTAAAGTGAAGGGACAGTTGTACAGCTGTAAATAGTTGTTTCAGGTGTCATGGGATTTCTCCCTTTTCCTTATCCATGTTGAGTTGTCCTGTGGGAACTTGTACCTACGTGAATTTGTGTGATGGGAACATTGGGAAAAGGCTGTCTCCCAGGGGAGGCAGGTAGCTTGTTGCTTTATGTCCAGTATCACAGATTTTTAGCACCTTTCTGCACCTAGGAGAGCATGTGATATCCAAGGACTAGAAGACTTGCTGGGAGCACAGATGTTATCAGTTTCAGGATGGGCGACAGAAGGAATCCCCTCAGAGAGACCCTGAGGAAAGAGTCATGGGGACTTCTTGAGAAAGACCCCTCATGCTTCCTGCCTCTCCGAGTTATTCTCCCTGTTTGCCAGTGCACTTGCTGGAATAACTGCCTCTCCTCAGGGATCTGGAGGAGATTATTAAAAAACGTAGCTCTCGAGAACACAGATGTTCTGCTTTCAGTATCCAGTCGCTGGTATTTCTACCAAATGCTCTGTCATTTCCTGAGCAGATCTCAAGAGGGCTGAGTTCTGCTCATGTATCCGTGTTTGTGTTCAATGCTCCTCTTCAGCTGGGCAAATTCCCTAATTTTTGCCTGAGGCTCATTAACCTGGGTTAATAAACTCTCATTATCCAAGGTTTCCTCAATCGACTGCTGAATTGATGATGAACCTTCCAATACATGCCTACATCAGAGAGAGAGGTTTAACATCATGTAATTAAAATCCCCATTATTCTAGCATGAAGGTGACTGAACTGACACAGAGCAAACTGTGCCTACTAATTCAGAAAATAATGATGCAGAGTGAAAGTGCTCAGCACTTCACCCATCAGGAAGTCTTCCTGTGCCTGTGTGGGACACAGCTAAAGAAACCTCAGATACTGAGAGGGACGAACAAGTCATTTAAAATTGGAGACTGAGTCAGGAAAGGTACACAGTATAGCTTATCTATACTGCAAGAGAGGAGACAGAGGATGTCTGAGATAATCAACTAAAGAACTAGTTCTGAGCCGAGAGAGATGTGAAGGAAGTGATACTGTTTCAGGTGTGATGTGGCACATCCGTGCTATAACCCTCTCAGAGAAATAAGGGAAACAGCGATAAAAATCTTCTGATAATTTCTTCTCTAGTATCCCAATTCCCTGGGTCTTGGTATTTTCCTCTCCCCTTGTGTGACTCAACATGCACCTGTCATAAGAGCAAATGAAGTTCCCTTTATTACATTTCTAAATGAGAAAAAGCTGTAGCATTTGGTCACATAAAGTCCGCGATTTCAGCCATAGAAAAAAATAGAAGGATGGGTCTTATAGTCTTCTGGGTTCTCTGTAGATGTTACATGACATACAATATGCATTTTTCTTTCAATAATTTGGAACCCACATGGTAATGAATTCTCCAGTAGAAGCTAACTTCTTAAGACAAATTCAACATTTGAGTGTTGAGTCTTCCCAGACTTAGAGTCTTCTCAGATTCCATTGTGGTCTCTCTCTGCCTTTATGGCATAAAGAGAGTTTTATCTGTTTTTCCATTTAGATAGGAGGATCTGCCTCTACGTCTTGGCCAGGCAAATACAGTTTCCAGTAAATATTTACCAATCAGCTTGAAGCACTTTAGCCTTGTCATGAGACAGGGTAGGAAATATTTTGGAAAGAGTGTTTATTTCAACTCTCAGCCAAAAGATCTGGGTCAACCACTAACACCTGACCCTGATTTTGTTCTCTCAGTTGTACCCAGGCTTCATTTTCACCTGTTTACAGACGGGTTTTAGAGAAGTGTTTTCTATCCAATTTCTATTCACGCTTACTTTGTTTGGGCCAACTCTTGTTTAATGCTGTAGTTTACAAACTGAAAACAAAAGGAGGAGTAAGATGGCTTTCCAGTTTCAGAGGTTTTCAGTTAAGCATGTCTGCTTAGCACCAGGAATTCACAGGCTGCAGCTCCTCTATGTTAAACAGCAGGAACAGCACTTTAATATGCATTCAAGATATATGACTGAATTGTGCCGAGGGTTTCTAGTTTGTGGACAGATTTTGAATATATATCAGCTATACAGGTGTGAATAATAGCTGTATTTTTGGTATCATTACTAAAATCAGTAACCAAGAGAGCTTATCACAGAATACCAGACTAGATGGATTGCAGGCCCAATCTAAGTCCCTCTGTGCTATTATGGAAATAGTGATCTGGAAACCAAGTTACAATTTTATGCAGTACATATCACCTTTTTCATGTAAAATATGTGCTACAAAGTTAATTAGAAACTCCACCTAATTAAAATTCATCATCAAGGTGACAATAGGATTCCTGCAACATCTTAATATGGGAGACATTTACATAATGCTGCAAAGCCACACAGTTGGAAGGATGATGCAGGTACTGTCTCCTGATATACCTGGTCATACCTGGGTTTTTCCCATTACTTTAATGGACAATTCATTGCAATCCAACAAGTGCTCCACTGGCCAAAAAGACATGTAGATCATTAGGCCACCTTGTCCAGACTGTTTTGTTGAGATTCTGCAATAAAGAAATATTTTAAGTGCTCATTAAAGTAAAATATTACTTTGAATTTTGACAGTAATTTATACTGAAGACAGCTTACCCATGCTGCACAATGAGGAGTGTTATCGGGTATTCATGAGTTCATAGGCTGAAAATGTTAATGACATTGAATAAGCTGTTTATTCAATGTGGTCACGAGTGACACTGAATGCTTCATTACACACTTAATGACTAGAGATGAACAAATTGATTTTCTAAGTCATTGTCCCACTATTACAGCTGGAAAAGCAATTGTTGTGGGTCAAACAAAACAGAAAACGTCCAGTTCAATGAGTTGCAAAAGGCTTCATGTAATTTTCAAATGTTTCTTTCTCCCTTTCCATGTCACACTGAAGCTACATATAAAAACAAAATCGGAGTTCAGCATAAGACCTGGAAATAGCTCAATTTGTGCATTTACTTCATTCTTTTTCTCATTCTTTTTTTTGCAAGATGCTTCATCAGACAAATACAACTAATTTCAGTCAATCTTTTGTTTCTTCAGTAAATAAATTGCTTTCTTAACAGATTTTGACCACATGGGTCTTGTCTCTACAGTTGAGGATTCTCTGTAACTCCACTTGCCAGTGCTAGTCTGAAAATTGGGTAACCACTCTGGTGAAAAGTACCTGAGNTAAATTTGGTCATGTTGTCAGCAAAATAACTTCTTGTTTACTTATCTCAACAATTAAATGGTCACTTAAGAATGTTTAAGTGTTTAATAAAGGGCTTCCCATGGTTTCCCAGTCTGGAGCTTGTTTATTTTGCAGAACAGATGTGTTCCCAGGGCCAAGGGAAAGGAGTATTTAAGTGCTCCCTGCACACCAGGCAACAGAGAGAAATCTTGAGGCAGAGGGTTGACCTATGATGAGGGTATTTATATCTTGATTCTAAGGTTATGCAGAAGTCCATACACCCTATGGAAGCGGAGGAGACTGTAACACTTCTGTGCTTTTAACCAAACACTGCAACCCTCCAGCATTCTGGGTAGCTTCAATGAATTGCTTCTAGTAAGAGACTGGATTAAGCTTTATGGATGTTGTGGGTCATTGGTTTTTTCCTAAAACCAAAGGTTTTATGGATGAAACATTCTGTTTTACAGGTATAGATTTTTTTTTTTAATGACTGCTTGTTTCTATCTTCACCTGTTTTAGTACTGCACAGAAATCATGTTGAGTAGCTGTAGCTGCACAATGTTTACTAGTCTGACATTGTGAAATTTTTAGAAAATACACTTTATTGCATTCCCAGGAGTAAAGACAGCTACAAAAATAAAGAGCACTGGAATAAGGGATGTATTGTACCTTCCAGAAGTTACTGTTGTCCTTATGACCTCTTTAGAGTCAGGATTTCCCTCTAGCAATCCAGACAGCTATATGACAAATAAGTATATATCAAATGGTGAACTGAGATAGCTTTAGTACCCTTTTTAACCCTTCTACTCTACACTGAGTTCTAGTAAACACTTGACAATATCAGGAGATCCACAAGTACTGCTGCAGAGTGTCACAGAAAGGCAGGTGCTGAGCTTTCAACGGCAAGTGCTTCTGGATGAAGTGATATGCTGTTGTTTTCACTTTCCTTGCAAATTGTTTTCTTACAATAAATCATCACCTTTTAGTCAACCCTTTTTCACCTTAGAAAGCCCACATGTCTCAGGCTTGGAAGTGAATCTAAAAAGGAAATGTCAACCTAATGAAAATCAAGCAAGTGTTTTGGAGAGTCACAGTTTGTACTTGTAAATGTTCAACACCAGAGTGCTGATCCAGGTCAGGTTCTCAGGCAGCCCAAGGAGATCTGGATCTTGGATCTTAGATCCCAAGGTCATCGTTACACTGCAAAATCTGCTTAACAGCTCTCAGCTCCAAGGACGACTTGCAAAACTATCTTTTATATATGCAATGTAACCAATGTCATAACAAAGATCCTGATTATTTTTTTTAACAAGTTTTTAAGTCTTGGTGCTTAAGACCTGCATGGGAGACCAGAACTCTCACAGGATTCACTGAGGAATGCAGGTAAAGTTTTCCTGGCTACCACTGAAATGCTCCTGGAGTGCATATAGAGTTACACAGAGGATGGTACCAGATCTGAGATATAGAGTGGGGAGCAACTGGAAGGACATTGTACTGTAACATTTAAGATCCTGATTCATGCTCTCAGAATAATAGGCTTGACCCTTCCCAAAGAAATGCTTTTCGTTATTTTTTTTCCCAGTGGAAAATTCTCCTAAAAGACCCAAAGAGTCCCAAATGAGTATTTCAGTGAAACAAGTAATTAGTTATTGACTGTGGCAAACAAAATATGCTGAAAAAAATAAAATATGGTGAAAAGGCAAAACCACAGAAACAGAAATTAAGATAGTGTCCACTTCCCTTTCTCATAACAAACCTAGGACAGTGTTGCAGCTGAGTGGCTCCCTCCTGTTTTAGTAAGGACTGTTTCAACAGGAGGAAGCTAAACCTTGCAATCTATTCCCAGGCAGGCAAGTTGGACTCTTAAAGTACCAAGAGTCCTCAAAATTCCCATCACTTAAGTTCATTTTTTTTTTTTTTTAATCCATATATTGAAGAATCATGACAGAATTGTCATTAGAGAAGAGATGTCTTTGGAGACAGAAAAAAACCTTCCAGGAAAAGAGCAAACACAGGAAGTTGTTCACTGAAGACTGAGAGTAATCTGAGAACACACCAAATTTTGTCCTGTTTTTGTACTACTTCCTGGCTGTCCATCTGTAACCATCGCCAGAGACAGGATACTGGCTTTGCTGGATCTGGCTCAGCAAGGACCTTCCTATGCTTTATTGAAAGGTTGTTTCAAAAATCAAATTTGAGCAAGAAAGTGTTGAGCTCCTGAGTATTTGTTCTATTGTTAATTACTAAGAGCAATGAAAAGGTAATCAGAGATCACACTGGTGTCAGCAGAAGCAGTTAAGGTCAAAGGATGGAAGAGAAGGAAGCAAAGTTCAGATCCAGTTGTCGGACTTGGGGAGTTTTCTGCTCTCATATTTCCTGCTTTCTCTGGCAGCAAAAGTACCAGGTAACATTTGTGTACCAAACCTGAGGGCACCTGTGACATTGATCACCCATGAAGGCCCACCTTCAAGTGTTGCCAGAGCAGTATGTCCTTTGAAAAATAACTTTCTTCTTTGAAGAGCAAAGAAGGGAATATGGGGGAAGAAGAAACAAGTAGGCAACATTAGAGAGAAAGGTAGCCAGAAAAGTTTTCCAAAGCAAGGCCTCATATGTGACTACTGAGTCAATGGAGACAGGTAAAGATTGCAAAAACAGCAAGGCAGTTTTCAACATACACTTTTATTCAATGAAAAGTAAAGCAAAGGGTGAGCAGATTCTCTTGCAAATGTCCAGGCTGTCAAACCATCATGAAACTCAACTGTCAGACAAGTTTGATGCCCTTTCATATTGCCTGATGATTATTCCCTCTGGTGGTCTCAATTAAAGGTGAACTGCCAACTATTCTTTGTGGGCTTCTACCAATAAACACACTCCTTCAAGATAACACACAATCAGCATTCAGTGTTCCATTTAAATGTCAGATTATTTCATCATCCTGAAACCATGACAGTGAAGGCAGCTTTTAAAATACACTGCCTTGATATTGCAGATGTTTCCTCAAAGTCTGATACCACAAAGTATGAAAAGAAATATCGGGTTCTTTAGGGGAGGGTACACGAAGCTCTGTGTGGCAGGCACAGCCACTCCAATATGTTGAAAATACCAAGTTATATCTGCGATCTTTCCACCCATCCACTTGCATGCTGCATTTGTTAGTATGTCTGGAGTCACAGCACGCAATGCTGAACAGCACAGCAAAAATGCATGGCTGAAATTTTCCCTCTTGTTATTCTGCCAGTTCCACCAAAAACATGCTTGGGTTTTATTATATATTTACAAAATAAATGAATTCAATACAAGGCTGAAGCAAAGCTTAATGTGGAAAATCAGACGGAAATCAGAATCAGATGGAGAAGTTCCTAATTCTGCTCAGTGGAGTCAGAGCCTTGAGGTCAGAGTCATTCAGAACTTTGTTGTTTTGACAAAAAAATCTGTAACCTGAAACCATTGGAGCTGGAAGTGTACTTTGGAGCTACAGTTTCTACTGACATTAAAATCTGTCATAAAGTATATTTTTTTCAGTCAGAAAAAAAAAATACACAGCAAATTTTACTTCTTCATGCACTAACAAGTATAATATGAAGGTCCTCTTCTAAAATAAAACACTGCCCATAGTTCTATGTGTAAAACCATCAAGTGCTAGATGCTAACCCTTTATTCAAATACTGGCTTCTAAAAAACTGAAACACATGAGAAGATATTTTCTTAAAAAGCTTAGAGAATAAACATATGATTGAATGGCTATAAATTAATAAGACTTTAGATGTTACCATATTTTAATTGGGGGAGGCGAAAAATGACTGTGTACCTGTTGTTAACCCACTACAGTTCCACAGAGATTGGTTTGAGGAACTCAAACCTCATGAGTGTACTCTTGGAGGAGAGATGAGTACATAGTAGTATTCACCCCTCCTCTTGTAGTTTTCCACAGCTGTGGACCACAAATACTCTGATGTCTCAGGGCACATACATCAGGTTCACCTAAGCCATCCTGAAAAGGGTAATATGTAATTTTATAGGGACCCTCACAAGACCAGGTACCACAAGAGATGGTAATCACCAGCTTCAAAGAGGTTATTAGCAGTGATGAGACAGCAACCTCTCTTGCTTTTTCAGAATTGCCTGTTTTCACATATTGAGTTTCACTTCACAGTAAATTTCCCCATGTCTCAGCAGAGGCAAGGCTTTTCATTTTGTCTCTAGAATTACAGAGAATTACTGCACACAGGCAGGTGCTGTTTTCTTCAGCTTCCAGCTGGCATGGCTAGCTTCATGTTTTGCTAGGCTGATCAGATATGTCTGTGGTATGTACTATTTATTTAGAAGAATACTTTATAAAGCAGCAGGGATCAATGAAGCTTTTGACCTGTGGCTTCAAAAACACATGGGAAGTCAATCAAAATGAGAGACAAAACGCAGACTGAAATATATTGTTGTGGATTTTGCTTCAACAAACTTTGCTGAGCCAGAAGAGGACTATGGATGATGGGAATTGTGCAGGAATGACAGCAACAGGAGGAAAAAAGGTACAAAAAAGGCACTTCATGAACATTGGCATCAGGTCCTGAATATGAAACTTGTGACGAGTTTTAGAGCATAACAGTAACAAATATTCCTTATCCACTACACAGTGATTTTCTTGGAGGAGTAGAAGAAGGAAGAGCAATGAAACAAAAGTGTCTCACCAACCTGCACCTCTGCCTCCAATTCATCCATAATGGTGGCTCAGAGAGAAGAGGCCAGAAGAGGCCAGAAGGAAGGTCAGGGAGAAAATGTAGGACTGTGTAACATGCATGTACATGCATCCATGCACATAGACCAGATCCAGCCACACAGGATAGAGCTTCCCATATGAACGTAGCCCACAGGGGTCCGTAACTTGGTCTCCATTCATCCTGGAGAGGGGTTGAATCTGTCATAAGGAGCTGAGTCCTGCACCCCTGCTGTAAACATCATGGTTGTGCATATCCTTGGTTGTCACTGATATTAAACATGGCTGATGCTCTTATGGCAAAGAGTCTACGCATGCTTTAAACTGTCTTGCAGGGTATCTGATTCCATAATACTTTAACTGCAGTTGTGCTTTATTATTACTGCAGTTTCTGGTACTACTAGCCATATACTTTTGTAAGATGCTCAATTATTTTTCTTGCATGATGTTTTTTTAGAAGAATTGTCAGGTTAAATTACAAAAGCAATATCAATTTTTTTTAATGAATGGAGAAACAGGCTTAAAAATTAAAACATTTTTTACTATAATAAAAGAAACTCTGCAGAGCTGTGATATGATTGGGTAAATAAGCCAGATATCCTTTCTTGAAGTGTCCTCTTTCCATGAGCAGATGGTTTCCTATTATGATGAGGGGATCTGTAAAGCCAGAGAAATTATCCAGTTGGGAGAATGCCATTGGGGAGAACACATTTACTACTTCTTTCTTCTTCCTGTTTGTTTTCTCTTCCTTACTTCTGCTTCTTACCATTCTGGGTTCTGTAAGCAGTGTGGGAGACCTTATCCTATACTCTGCAAGTAAAAGTGGCTGTTCCTGTGACTTTTAAAGGAAATACAAAGAAAGTGCTGTTTCATGTTTCCACTCCAGGTTGTGAGCACAGCAACAGAAAGAGTAATAAACTGACCGTGACTAGATTGATGGAAGTGGGGAAGGGACCAGTAATCATATATTACAAGGTGGCTATTTCAGGGTCCTCCTGCAAGTTCTTTATTTTCTCACAGCTCCCCTTCCTAGGTACACCATCACTGATTTTTAATGCAATTCAGAAAACTGAAGACCATCAATTACCCAAGGCTCAGTTAAGTCCTAAGGTGTGCTGTAATGTCACAGGGATCCTTGGATCTCAGTTGTAATATCAGTGCTGTCATTTCTGCCATGGCCAGGTCATTCAGTTCCTGCTGTTGCATATCCTGGAGCTCAGGTGCCTCAGATGAGAAAACCTGTTCCACCTCTGCTTGTGTCCATCTGGTGCAGCAGTGTCACTTGCATCTGGGACGAGTCCATTGCACATTAGCATGATGGCTTCCCACCTTTATCACTGCTACCATCATTTCACAAACTATACTGGACATGCTGCTTTGCTCTATCTGTCTCAAGACAGATTTGTCTTCAGAGTTCATGTGACCTCCAGTGCATTACTGGTGCCATAGCAATTTCCCAATGTTAAATACAGACTGGGTTGTGACCTACACTTCCTGTACGTATCTTAGTAGCCTTCTTAAGCTGCTGTTGCAGGCAGCTTGATCAGGTGCACATTTCCTTATAACTCTGCATGTGAGTTCCCTTACAAGTTTCCTTCCCCAAGTTTCCTTACAACTCCTACATGAGTCCCCCATGTGAGGAGTCTGCTGGGGTAGATATTCCTGGGGCAGCTCTCTGGAATCTATCTTTACATTTTATGTCTTAAATTGTTTAGTTTGTGTCAGAATTTCTGAGTTATTTGAGATCTTCAGGTAGGATTTTTTACACTTTTTCCCCATATCTAACATAATTTATGTGTACCTTGTACTGTTTATGCTGTCAAATATTTTGTATTTCCAAGCAAAAGCCTTTTGCCTCCAAGTGCAACCAATGGCATTCTGAGGAAATCATTTCCTGAAAAGATAATCATCATGCATATACGGATGCCCCAGTTTCATAAGGTCACCTCCCACAGTGTTACTGCCTTTTCAGTTTCTCATTAGAGACATTGCAATAGATGCAATTTTTAGACCATTCATATGCAAATACAGTATTTCAATGTTTTGCTTGATTTCTACATGACCTGTAAGTGCAATATCTTCACTTGTTCTTCTTCATTATATTTGCCTCCCTAGAGCAATAGGCTTCTCTTATTGTAGCCTGAATTATGGCAAGAGAAACTTTCCTAGGTAGATGAGCCATGGACCATCTTGACCCTTTAATCTCTATTCTATACTCTGTTGAGAGTTCCTTTATTTCCTGGTAGCATTCTTACTTTTCTTTTCAGTTGCTGTCACCGATTGTTTGTACCTTGAATAAATTCAGTCTCTGAATCTAACTGTGATCTTATCACAAACTGAATTAAAAAATTTAAAATTTTTTTAAACTTTCTGTAAATCATAACCATGTTTTTTTACCATCTTCTTTGTATTGACTGTTTAAAAACTAGCATCTGACACGCTTCCCTTTATCTTGAGAATAGTGCTCAAATTGTTAAAATAATCTTTCATAATTAACCTTCTCTTCCCAAGTTAATGGGAAAGTATTTTTAACAATCAAGATGGTTCACAACTTTTCTATCAAAAATTTTCAGGGGCACTTTCCAGGGGCACTTCTGTTTTATGGATACTGACTGAAGTACTGAGCAAATTACTTCAATTATCTTCCGTGGTTTGAAAGAATTTTGGCACTGGCAAGTTGTTTAACTTCTCTATTTTTCTGTTAGGATATTTTGTTGCTGTTTATTATTGGAAGAACTAGTTTTTCAATAATCAAGAATTTGCTGCATTCACTTGTGTATTTCACACTGGGCAGGCTTTCATAACCTGAACACCTTCATAACCAGCTCAAATAGCAGAGTCTATTTGAGAGAGTAGTCTCTCTGACTGTACAGCACAGTGCACCTAAGATGTGTTTTCAGCTAAAAAATTGGAAGAATATAGTGCCTAGAGCAGAGAATTAGGGAAGAAAAAAAAAGTTTGCTAACAGTTTGTTCTTAAAATTTTGGAGAGGACGGTTCCAATAAGGGGTGAACTGATTTTTCCAGCCAGATCCTAGTAGAAGTGGGGAAATATATTAGTATAACCTCTACATTGTAAGAGTGTTGTCAGTGGACCTTGTCTTCCATTTTTTGTCTAAAGATGTACTGTACATGCACATGACCGCATATATATCATAGAAGTGTGTTATTGCCAAAAGAAAAAAAAATCCAATACAAAAAACTCCCAGATGAAGCATCTGCAAAGCATCCAGCAACACTATTAACTTCTCGCTAACCCCTGCAAACAAACATTGGCCTTTGTTGTAATCTCCAAATGTTTTTCAAATTTCTGGATATCCAGCAGAAATTGTTTACTTCCTACCAGAAATAACCTAGCACTACTGGAAAGCTGTCCAGTGAACTGCATAAATGAACACTCTTTCCTAAGCTCTGGTACATTCTGTGCCAGTTATAGATTTCAATAATGGAGAGGTTTTAATTAAGTTGATGGACATAAATGGAATTAGTATGCATTGGGGCATGTGTCAAGTTCTGTAGCAGCTAATAGGGAATGCAGCTTTTCTGATGACTTCTGTTCACCTGGCATATTCCTGATAACAAGGAAATCATTCATTCTTGGAACAACAGTTCATTGCAGGGAGTTAGTGATATAGATTTTCCTCTGGTCTGAACAGATTATTTTCTTTTGTTTATTGCTGTCATTTACACTATAATATGGGTTTTGTGGCAAAGCATATCATAAATAAGCCTTACCTTCCTGCCCATTTGTCTATAATAAATTCTGTGGTGTATTTTAAAGTTGGTAAAAGCTTCAGCTTTAAATGGAAACTGTAACCTGAAGCCCTGAATAACTGTGATCAGTCAACAATAAGTGTGAAATACGAATGAGTAAATTACAGGGCAGGAAAAGTCTGACAACTTCAGAGGCACATACACCTGCACATGTGAAATACTGCATAATTAAGGCTAATTAAGGTTGCAAGGGATCATATCCTATTCACTGCTTAAAGCAGGACAAACTTTAAAGTTAGAACCAAGTTTGGATTTAGATCAGGTTGCTCAAGGTCTTTTCCGGCTGCAATATGAGCATCTCTGGACACAGGGTTTCCACAGCTTCTTGAGGAGCAGAACCAGAGAATGGAGGAATCATTAGCTTGCAGACTGATGCTGTGCTGCCCGAAAGCACAATTACAAATAACCTTTTGGGATAGGCAGTGCAGGCACAATTAAGGCAGTAAACTTCACTGGTAACCCTCAGACTCGTTGGAGGGAGGGACTAGATGGAGCAGGTGATAATATACAGGATGTCAAAGGGCTGAAATAGTGTTCTGGTATTATGTACACACTGATATCCATGCTTGCCTGATGATTACAGAAAGAATGGGAAGCTGCACTCGTTAGTGCCCTGCTTTCCTTGCACCTGCACAGACAGCAGAAACGATTTTCCTACCGCTATCTTTTAAAGTTGTTTTGAAGTCAGAGTTAAGGTGGCAGTAAAGCAAGGTAGTGAGCAATAAGAAGTGTGAACTGAAGGGAAGTTGTGTTATGGAAATGAGAGACCTATTGCAGAGAGTATAAGCATGTGTTTTGTGTAGCAAAGAGTACAAAGTTTACGTGGCATTTAGTGCTGTCAAACTTACAAAAGCCCTGATTCTGAGTGATTATGTGATGAGCAGTACTGACTGTTGCCAAGCATTGCTTTAGGTGGTGAGCGCAACACAAAAAGAACATTAAAATGGCAAAGTCATTCACTTAGAAAAGGAGAAATCCCAGGATCAGAGTACAAGTTCAGGGGGCCCTGACTCCACCTGTGGTTTATGACATCTCCGGGGGAAACCACTGCAGGGAGAGCTCTGCCTCCCACCTGTGGGTCAGGACTGCAGCCTCTCTGTTGGGAGAACATAGCTAATGAACACCAAGGATTTTGACTCATCGTAGCTTTTAAGGCAAGAGGGTATCACTATGACTAGTCCAGCTTATGAAACATCTCAACCTCCAAACTTCCTTGAATGAATTTGAGCATATGCACACATAGAGCTGCAAATTCTCACTGTGTCAGTAAACTATGTGCATTAGGAAAATGTTATGTGAAAGGCTGGATCTGTGCCCCAAAGACTCTGAGTTTTAAATCTCCACTCTCCCAGTAATCATAGAAAACAAGCCCAAGCCCATGAAGAAACTCTCAAATCACCTCCTCACCCCCATCCTCCAAGACTGTTCCCATAAAATCATGACTAGCTCCCTGTTGAAATTTTTGGGCGCAAAATATATAACTCCAGCAAAGTTGTAACAAATTGCAAATGGAGCATCAGACAATCTTAGCTATTGGTGATGCTATTAGCGATGTCTGCTTTTATGACAACAGAGGAAAAACATCAGTGTGTTCTCAGTACTGTGTAGTGCAAGGCTCTTCAATGCAAAATGGCATCCATAACTTGCTTCTTAAATACGGGTTGTAGAAAATGTCATGAAACTTGAAATCCTGTCTGTCACTGTAAAAACGGCTTTCCTAAAAATGCATTTTCCACAATGTATCTTTAAAACTTTGCACACATATCTTTAGTTTTACTTGTATTTTCTTATTCTCAAAACTTATTTCAAGGACATTATATTTTCTCATTACCAAATTTTCTCATTACCAAGGCTCTGTTACTAAAAAAAAAAAAAAATAGAGAAAGAGGTCACAGAAGGGTAGACACAAAGAGATCAAATTTTATTGCAGACCTGACACATTGGTTTACTTCTGTTGAATCACTCCTGTGACTGTATGGGACTTTATGAAACACAAATATACAAAACAGTTTTCTCTTCAGCATGAAAGTATAACAAAGCAAAGAAATCTTGCTAAGAGACTAAAACAAGGACAGAAACAGAATCATGCAAATAATAAAATGTGGTTTTTTTTCCCCAGGCTTCAATTGATCTGAAGAATAAGAGGTTGTATATGAAGAATATACATCTGCTGCTGTCAGATGTTTGTCTAATGCAGCATGAGTTGCCTCGTATTTCTGGGTTCCCAGCATTGAGGAGTCATTTAGCATTTTGACTGCCTTTAAAACAGAGTAGGTCATGAGATTTTCTCACACACACAGAAACATGCATACACACAAATACACACACTCCTGTTGAAAGAGAATAAAGAATTGAAATAATAGCTCCACCATGGTTCACTTATCAGAGTACATTTGTCAAAGATGGCAGAGGCCATAGAAATTGTTTTAAAAAGTGGTTCTGCAAGAGCTAGGTGAAAAGAAACCTTCCATTTTAAAATGAGGTTTCAATCTCAAACAAATTAGAGTAGAATATGAAATACTTAGTGAAATAAGATGGTAATCTATCTTCTGTTTAGCAGATAGCCCTGAGAAAATGAGTGCTAGAAGCCTGTGATACCTTCAAGGAGTTGACGGAGGACTCAATACAAAGAATTTTCCTAACTTACTGCTAGGTGCAAAGAAATTTACTGGAAAAGGAATAATTTCTATCAAATACTGTGTGTTACTCAATAAACACCAATAAAAAAATTGCTTGATCATTTTTTTCTGACCATGCTAGGTTATACTCTCATCACAATGATAGCTTATAAACTCATTTCCATGTCACTCTAATATGAAAGCAGAAGCTTTAAGATGGTTCCACGCTTTGTTCAAGCCAGACTAGATCTGACTTCTGTTCAGCGCCAAATAGGCTGCCTAGCACTATAAATAGCAAAATCTCCTTTTCTCCATCATCAGCTTTCAATCACAACACAAGTGTAATGCAACTGTAGGAATTCTATTTAACACCTTGGTGCTTCCACAGGCAGAGATGGAAAGCATCTCTGCAAAGTCAATAGGTCTCCTGAGAAGAAACGCAAGTGCTACAAGAGCTTTTTAATTGCTTTTCTTTGGCTGACTTTAACTAATGCTGTGGGCATTTGTCCTCACCATGAGAATTTGGCCTTCATTGCCTTTTGCTCACACACAGAGCTATTTTGTCAGAGAGCATGTATATATATATATATATATAGCAAGTGGCAATGTGAAGAAAATATAGAATAAATATTATACATACGTAATGTAGAGATTCTCAGCATAACAATGCATATCTAAAGAGGCAGTCTCTGTACTCATTTTTTTTTGTTTAAAATCTCAGTACTGGACAAGTAATAAGGTGCTATACGTTATGCTTTTCAGGACTGACTTTTTCCATGCACTCAACTCTCTCCTTTCAACAGCCTTTTAAATCCTAGTGGATTTTCCTCAGTGTCATCTTGTCTGCCCTAACCCCTTTACTCCCTGTGCTTTCAAACACAGTGTCCTACAAATCCACTGGACTTCAGGATGGGTGCAAGGCCTGTCAGAAATAAAATGGAAATAGAAATAGCAAAGAAGAAGAGGTTCAAATCAGGTCAGCTAAGGAAAACTACAGGGTTTTTTGCTACAGTGGTTAATAGCACTAATTAATTTTGTCTAAATATTAACTTTTTAAAATTAATTAAAAAAAATCCCAAAGTTATTCTTTTTCAAAAAGCGTATATTAAAAATAGAACATTTGGGGGGTCAAGTTATAAATGCCAAACAAAGTGCTCCTGGATGAATTCTGTTCCTGGTGCAGGGGAATTAGGATGCTCCTTTGTTAAATGCTGACTGTTACTTCCTTTGGCGGAGGTGCTCATTCTGCTGGCGGACGTTTGCTTCAGAAGGCTGTGCATGAAAACTGGCTACAAAAAGCCCTACTTCTTTATCACACCCCCAAAACTGAGAGTGACTCACACCCATGAACATCCACCAACAGCTCAAGTGGAGACAAAGAGCATCGCTTTATCTCCTGGTGTCGAGGAAAGGATTGGAGGGAAGTCACTTCTCTTAGAAACCTAATGTTTGCTCAGGGACTTTCTTGTGATTATGATTTTCAGAGAGCAACCAAAGCTTGTAGATCACAGTCAGCCAAGAGCTTAGTATCACATGGAGCATGAGGCATCCCAGCCGACCTGTTGGTCACACACTTCAGACAGCAGCACCTGTCCTCATCCAGCAAGTCTCCAGGCCAGGCTTGCACGTTTTGCTGTTTCTAATTAAGCCCAAAACTACTTTCAGCTTTGGTGATCTTTCTGCTGCTTTTTCCTTCCCCCACAACGAATTTCAGACATTTACATTCAGTGAGATACAGGAATAGAAGCAACTCAGCTTGCAGTCACCCTCACTTAGGAAAGCTGAATATAAACATTTTCCTGAGTTTCCACTAAAAATCAGGACACTGGAGACAATTTGGTCCAGTTTGCTGGAGCTGGCTGCAAAGATCATAGCAAGTTCCTAAACTAACTCTGAAAAATAGCCTCCACCTAATTCATCTCCCTTCTCATGCTGCCTGTGACCCAAGCTACCCCTCCTCAGCTTAGCAGGTGAGTGTGACTCTTCCTGCTTCCCCAGAAGCATTCTGATCTGGCTTTACCTAATCCAACCTAGAGCAAACTGCAGTGGCCCAGTTGCATACATGGATGGACTACTTCCAAATTAGTGTGTCAGTGCTCTTTGTCTTATTATTTTTTAATCACATTTTGAATTCCTCTCTTGTCTGTGTACCTCCTCAAACAACCCCCTGAATGAACCTGCTGTTTCTCTATCAATATAATTTATTCATATCTTTTTTTTTTGTTTCTGGAGGGAGCCTTAGTCTGTATCTTAAGTGTGTGAAACAGGGGCACATGCCAAGCAAAAAGTGTAGCACCAGGGTATGGTGCCAATCAAACAGAGTCACTGCTTCTGGGAAATTTGCTGTTTCTAAATTATTCTGAGCTGGTTCATTGAAGAGTTTCTTGTAAAAAGGCAGTGAAGAAATCCTCCTTTTGCCCCAAGGTTACAAGTTATTTTGTTAGACCAGATGACATGACAACATGATTCTATCAGGACAAATCAAAGTTTACTGAGCAAATCTGTATTCTATAACCTGATTTATTGGTGCCATCTGCCAACACCCATGAACAGATGCTCTGTAGGACCTCAGTAGTGTGCAGTAATGACTGGGAGAAACCAACTGCAAATGACTGAATTTTAAAAGTTACTGAGTGTAGCAAGAGAGATAACAAACATAATGAAAAAACGTCTAGGAGAATGCACCCCAATGTTCATTTTTCAGTTCTGCTTCTCTGAGAGAAGTACTTCAGAGCATCCTCATTTACATATGTGGGCATAAGATGTAAAAATAAACCAAGCATTGACAGTTTCCTGTGATTTTGCTGCAATCCTTTGCTACTGTGTGCTTCAAAGAAAAGAGAGCATTTTGGTGTGAGCAGCTACAGTCACAGGTTACCCAAAATCAATGAATTCTTCAAAATTGCAAGAATTCTTTTTACAGTCATATTCAAGCAGTTCAGGACTGCCATACTACTAGTACAAATGTCTTTTTTCTAATGCTTTTCCCCTACTCTGCAGCTATTTCCAAGCCCTGTGTACTCTGAGGGCATGCCAAGGTAGAAGCAAACGATTTGCAATTATTGCCATTGGCAACATTAATTTTGCATTCCCATCTCTTCAAAAACACAGGGGAACAGACAGAGATAACAGATAGATGAGTAACTTGTCGGGATGGAGATTGGAAACGTGCCTGGGATCACAGCAGGCACTGCAGAGAGTGAGGGGGAGAAGCTCCAGCTCCTGTAGCCCCAGGAAACACAGAGGTGCAGGAGCAGTCCAATCCCAAGATCCTCCTTTCCCCCAGTCCTGTTGCTGCCTCCCACTGCCTCCTGCCGAACTAAACATCCACCTCTTAGGAGCTGCATTAAAATTAGAAGCTGAAGCTGTAGCAATGGGGGTACACTTTTCTTTCTCTGCTAGCACACACTATTCAACAGTCCGCTCTGTCCACACCTAGGGCATTACAGAGAATTCAGTTGAATGTGCTCAGGAATGGGTTTTTGTGAGACACAACCTACCCAGTGTCTGACAAAGTCATAAAAGCAGGGAACAACTTTCAACCACTGTCACACTTTCAGAAGCTGAATTTGGATCCAGAGGTAGAAAATCTTCATTTCTATATTGTCCCAATCATTAAAATAACACACTCATGGAAATTCTCTATGGAGAAACTATGACTGAACTATTCATAAAATTTTCCTGAACTATTAAAACGATCTGTGGGAGCTTTAATCCACCATGGGGACTGATTATGCAAGTACACAGGCATGAAGATGCTGGTTTTATCCTCAGTTTACATGACCTTTTGCTTTAAACAGTTTTGTTTATGACTGATATCTTCCTGAATCTGAGGAAAATAATTTCTTTTCAAGAGGGACTATATTTGCATTTGCAGTAAACTGGCAAGTATGGTTGAGATTGCAGTTCAGTGGCATGGCAAGATGTGTGTTTGCTTTTCTGATTGCAAAGGGTGAAGGCTATGAAAGCATTTTAAAAATGCTTATGTCTCAAAATTCAGATGTTCTGTAACCTAGAAGTATGCTATAATATGGATATCGAGGTATTTGGTCTATGATGCAGCTTGAAAGGAATGACCTTGAACATCAGGTTGAATTTATTCTTATGTTTTGTATTCCAAAGATTGTTTTGCTCTCCTTACACACTTTGGTGTGAGAAGATGCTGGAAGATCATGTTGATTTTTAGCTTTCAGGCAGTTAAGAATAACACCATAGTGAAAATCTTCTTATGCATACTCATTCCAAAAGAAATAGATGCTGTAATGGCAAGAACGTCCAGAAAGAAAGAAAAATTTTCTCTCATTCACCTCATAGCTATCATTCCTGAGCTATTTGATGGAATATTATGTACCAAGGGTTTTCAGTCCCAGACTCATTTCAGTTCAAAAATTTCCCTTCATGGGTGGTCTGAGTGGAAAAGGGAAACGCTCATCTCTGTAACATTTTGCTCTGACCTGCAAGGCACTTCTCCAATCTGAAAAGAAAGATGTATTGAGGCCTGTATGGGTTTGGGGTGTCTCTGGCAGCTCCACTGTGGCACTCAAGTGTTTGTTTCTTTCTCTTCTTTGGGGATTATAAGGGAGAGAATAACTGAAAACAGTAAAGAAACAAATATATAAAGTAAAACAAAGACAAATCAGGCAAAAGTCTAATCAATGGTCCAAGTTTCATTCAGTCGACTCAGTCAATTGTGTTTGGACAATTTTCTCTCTCTCTTTCTCAGTTTGCCTGCATTGCTCCAAGAAGGTGCCGCTGCAGCATGGTTAGATATATTTCTTGTTTTAGCTCACTTCAGGTCCCAATGAAGAAGGCCTGGTCTGACTCTGCAGTGAGCCAGCTGCCCAAGAAAATACCTGGAGTCCTTTCACTGAAGTGTGAATTGCATGAGTGGACAGTGAGGCGGATGAAGAACTGGCTGAACGGCAGATCCTAGAGGATCATAATCAGTGGCAGAGGGTCAAGTTGAAGGGGTGTTACTAGTGGTGTCCCCCAAGGTTCAATTTAACTTATTCATCAATAACTTGGGTAAAGGAGCAGATGCCTCCCTAGCAAGTTTGCTGCCAACACCAAGCTGGGAGGAGTGGCCAATACTCCAGAGTGCTACGCAGCCTTTCAGAAGGACCTTGACAGATTGGAATGACAGGTAGAGAGGAACTATCTGAAATTCAATAAAGGCAAATGCAGGGTCCTGCACCTGAGGAAGAATAATCCAAATCACCTGCACAGGCTGGAAGCTGACCTGCTGGAAAGCAGCTCTGAGAAGAACCTGGGGATCCTGGCGGACAACAAACTGTCCACGTGTCCATGTGTCCAACAGTGTGCCCTGGTGGTCAAGAGGGCCAATGGTATCCTGGGGTGCATAGCAAGAGCATTGCCAACAGGCCAAGGGAAGTGGTCCTGCCCCTCTACTGAGTCCTGGTAAGGCCACATCTGGAGTGCTGTGTTCAGTTCTGGGCTCCTCAGTACATGAAGCTCCTGTAGCGGATCCAGAGGAGAGCTACAAATATGATTAAGGGACTGGAGCATTTCTCTTTTGAGGGAAGGCTTAGAGAGTTGGGCCTGTTACAGCCTCAAGAGGAGATGACTGAGAGGGGACCTCATCAATGTCTGTAAGTCTCTGGACGGACGGTGTCATGAGGGTGGATCCAGGTTCTTTTCAGAGGTCGCAAGCAAGAGTATAAAAGGACATGGGCAGAAACTGATCCACAGAAAGTTTCACCTGACTATGGGGAAGAACTTCTTTACCATGAAGGTGACCATCCACTAGAACTGATTGCCCAGAGAGGTTGCCCAGTCTCTCACTGGAGATATTCAAGAACCGTCTGGATGCAATCCTGTGCCATGTGCTCCAGGATGACTCTGCTTGAGCAAGAAGGTTGGACAGATCATTCCAAATCGACCCATTCTGTGATTCCCTGCTAGTGCTGAGAAGCAAGTTAGCTAGATTAGCACTAATTTGGATGTGTTGATTCACTCTGCAATTTCACCACTGAGCAACATGCTAATACATCCAGCCTGCTTTTCTGATAAGAAGACAGTAGTGCCTAAAAGTAATTAGACCAATTCATGTGTGCCATATTTCATTTAGACCATTGGAATAAAATGTAAATATATCCTCAGAATTGGGTATTTTTGACAAGGAATCAGGTTAAGAAAAGGCTTCATAATCCCAGGGTCCACTTCACAGCAGACTCCAAAAAATGTACCTCATTATAAAATACACCTTCCCAAGGAATCACAAGACATAAGAAATCAAAAGAGAATTCGGAAAAGCAAAAGCTCTCCAGCAGAAAATCAATTTCAGCTACTTTCACCTTGCCCCAGGGAAAGCAGCAGAGACACCAAGTGGGGTGTGGGAAATGTCTCATACATCTTCCTGAAGCTGTGCAAGGCAGATCTCCAGATGGGAGCTTTTCTTTCCAAGACAGCTCTGCTCTAATTAGGGACTCCTGCAAAATTAGTATGTTGCAGTTCCAAACAGTGTCTGGATGATTCCCATATCAAATTTCTTTGGTTTAAAAAAAAAAAAAAATTGTCTTTGTCCTTTTTCTAATTGACAGCTTACAAATGCAGGTGGACTGAGGGATGAAGGTTAAATTGAGCTTATTGCACTTAATAGGGCAAAGAACAAAATTTAGCAGAAACATACACACAGAAAAAAATGTTCTTTGCCGTTTGTTATTTTTTCCTGACAGTCATGTTTCCTTTTCAGGGTCTTTGTGCATCTTTGGGTGTACCTTCAGAATGAAAAGAAAGCAAATGTCTTTAAATAAAGTTGCTATATGAGAGGTTTTTCTGTAACAGTTAATCTACCAATGTATCAGAATCTAGTTTATAGACTCAACAATCTATGTCGAGTGGACATAACATTAATTTTCTATATAGGAAAGCACATCCTGCTCCTTAGGCGACCTTTTCCAGAGGCCAGTTTAAACCTCTGTCTGATTCCTATAGTTCTCAGTATTTAAACCTTCCTGAGTAATGTGGTATTGTTAAAGCTGGTGAACACGTTCTAAAAAAAATGTTCTCCCTTGGAAATGAAATCCAACCGACATTTCTCACTGAAGATTATGATTAATATCACTTGTGCATTCTAGCAAGAAGGCAAAACAATTTTTCTTTTTCAACTCTGTATAAATCTCTGTGTCTTAAATTTATTCCCCTGCTTCCCATCTCTCATTTACTGTCTTGTGCTTCAGACTCAGGCTGTATCTTCTACATTCACCTATGCTGCTACAGTACAGCCTGGGAACAGCTGTGGCGGTTTACTTGCAAACAGCAAAGTTGTCCAGAATGTCTTCCTTACAGATACAACTTGTGGGATGGCAGCCAGTCTAACAAATATAGAATTCATAAATAAATAAATAAATAAAATGATCATTGTCTGCTCCTCTTCTTTCCCTCACAAGGGAGTTGTACACTGCAACGAGGTCCCCCCACAATCTCTTTTCCAGGCTGAACAGACCAAGTGACCTCAGCTGCTCCTCATACAGCTTCCCCTCAAGGCCCTTCACCATCTTTGTTGCCCTCCTTGGACACTCTCTTTCCTATATAATATCTTTCCTATATTGTTGTCACCAAAACTGCACACAATATTCAAGGTGAGGCGGCCCCAGTGCACAGCAGAGTGGGACAGTCACCTCCCTTGAGCAGTGGGTGATGCTTTGCCTGATGTCCCCCAGGACACAGATGGCTCTCCTGGCTGTCAGTACTGCTGACTCATATTCAACTTGCCGGGGTCCACCAGGTCCCTTTCCAGCATCTCATTCCCCAGTCTGTATGTACATCCAGGGTTGCCCTATCCCAGGTGCAGAATCTGACACTTTCCCTTGTTGAACTTCATATGGTTGGTGATTGCCCAGTCCCTTAATTTGCTGAGGTTTATCTGCAGGGTCTCCCTGCCTTTGTGGGAGTCAACAGTTCCTCCCAGTTTTCTGTTATCTGCAAACTTGCTTAGTATCCCCTTCAGTCCTGTGTCCAAGTCATTTATGAAGATGTTGAAGAGCACAGGGCCCAAGATGGAGCCCTGTAGAACCCCACTATTGGCAGGTCGCCAGTCTGATGTCACTCCACTCACTACTACCCTCTGTGCTTGACCTATAAGCCAGCTGCTCATCCTCTGCATGATGTGTTTATCCAGCTGTGTGCTTGTCCAGAAGGATCCTGTGAGAGAGAATATTGAAAGCTTTACTGAAATCCAAAAAAGATTACATTAAGTGGCTTCTCTTGATCAGCTATGTGGGTTACCTTGTCATAAAAGGAAATCAGGTTTGATAAACAGGTCTTTCATCTCATGAAGCCATGCTGGCTGTGACCAATGACCATGTTGTCTTTCAGATGTCTTTCAATATTTCCCAGAATTATCTTCTTCTTAACTTTCTCAGGCACTGAAGTGAGCCTGATAGGTTTCCAGGGTCCTCCTTGTTGCCCTTCTTGAAAATCGGGACAATGTTTGCCAGCTTCCAGTCAGCTGGGACCTCTCTGGATTCCCAAGACCACTCAAAAATCATCAAGAGGTTTTGCGATGACATCAGCTAACTCTTTGAGGATTCTGAGATGAATCCCATCCTTATAGATTTGTAGTGATCTAGTTGGACTCAATGATCCTAGTGGGTCCCTTCCAACTTACCATATTCTGTGAAATAAATGAATAAATAAATAAAGGCAAATATGGAACATACCAGTTTGTTGAAATTTTTTGAATAACCTGTGAAATGTTTCAAATCTTAAAATTTTCATTCCCATACATGAGGAAGGCAACTGAGTATGTGAATTTTGCGTGAAGTGGGCATTTTATGATTCTGGTCTGCTCTAAAACACAATTTTAGGTTATCGCATGGTAGAAAACCACTTTGGGCTTCACTTCACACTTCTGTCAGTCCATGGTTTTTTCTAGGTAGGTTCAGGCTCTCTGCTTTTGTTTCTCAGCTCAACCTAGTTGAAGTGACTGCAACCTGCAGTTCTGCAGTAGTTTATCTCAGTCAGAGCTGCATCCTTAAACACTAATGAATATTCCAGCAGCAGTGGAAATACCATCATCTTTATTGAAAACCAACACCTCAACAGAACATCCTTAAAAAGAATCATAGAATCATAAAATAGAAAAATAGAATGGTTTGAGTTGAAAGGGACCTTAAAGATCATCTAGTTCCAATCCCTCTGTCATGAGCAAGGTGCCATTCACTAGATCAAGTTGCTCAAGATCCCATCCAACCTGGCCTTCAACATTTTCAGGAATGGGATATCCTCAATTTCAGGAATTGGCAACCGGTTCCTCTGCCTCACTACCCTCTGAGGAAAGAATTTCTTCCTAACATCAAATCTAAACCTATATTCTTTCAGTTTAAAACCTTGTCCTGTCACTATCTACCCTTACAAAAAGTCCCTCCCCCTCCTTTTCATAAGCCTCTTTAAGATATTGAAAGGCTGCAATGAGGTCTTCCTGGAACCTTCTCTTCTCCAGGCTGAATGACCTCAGCTCTCTCAGCCTGTCTTTATAGGAGAGGTGATCCATCTCTCTGATCATCTTCATGGCCCTTCTCTGGACTCACTCTAATAGGTTTACATCTTTCTTTTGCTGAGGACCCCAGATCAGTCTTAAGGTGGAGTCTTAAAGTTTACTGGAATTTAAAATGGGATCACCTGTGATGTTGCACTGCTTGTCCTCCTGCATGCTGGCCTAATTACTCAATGGTCTTTAACAGAAAATTATTGAGATTTGTCATGATTTCAGGTCAATCGACCTGTATGAGGTGGAAGCAGCTTATACTACTATACAGTAAAAGAAAAAGGTGTCACTTAATGTCTATGGCTGCTCACAAATGTTACCCAAGTATGGTTTAGGATGACTGCCATGGTAAAGCATGTCCAATGCTAAATAGCATGGAGAATCCTGCTGGTCTGTGCTGCGTGAGAGGAGGTGGTGCTAAATCTGGGGGCAAAAAATGACCTTGAAGCAGCACAGAAGCTTTAGCAAGCAGGTGTATAAGGAAGTTTTAGTTATCACCTCACAAATCCATCCTGTATTCTCACCACCTGTGCTCAATCTCTGATGCTCTGGAAGAAGGCAAGAGAAAACCCCAGGACACTCTGTGCTAATTGTGGGGGGAAGGAACTTGCCTGAGTCCCAGAGTCAAAGCCCTGGAGGAAAAGATCTGATTATGCTCTGCTTTACATGCGGAGCTGTAGGGGTTAGGAGCACAGAGGATGAGGACAGCTTCATCAGAATCTCTCTTCACAGCGGAAAGACAGGCCTCTCTCCTCTCCCTAGAACCATATTTGCATACAGGAGCAGCAGTCATCCCGTTATTTATGCAATGCGAAAAAAATCGTAGGGTCTTCCCTGACTGGCATTTGTGGATAAGATCATAGGTACAAAATACCCATCACAATATACAATAACCTTTAAAGACACGCCACCAACCTCCTCTTCTATTAAGCGTGCCAGGCTGGCAGAGGTGGTAGGATGCTCTATCGAACACCTCGACAGCAGGACGATACCTGCATGCTAATGCCGAGGGTGTTTGTGCTCAGCCTGGCAGCGAGAGCGAGCGGGGCTCCAGCAGTTTCCATGGTGCTGTCATGGTGCGCTCTCGCTACACCTTCACTTATCAGCATTTCCCACCCATCCTCCTCCCTGTAATAAGCTGCTTGCTCACCCCGAAAGGTCAGCCATTGTAATGATGATTTTAGCAGGGGGGAGGCAGGGAGGCTGAAAGGTGAAAAGGTGAGCTCTGAGCAGCACTGTGCGTGGGAACCGGGGGCTTGCCTTGCACTGCACAAAGAGAAATTAGAAAGCTTCCCCTCGAGGGAGCGGTGCTTATCAACCCCCTCTCACTTCCCAGGCCGTCCGAGTCAGATGCCCTGAGGGAGTTAAAAAATGTTGATGCGAAATGGCTGGAGACCTGACTTTAAATCATCGGCATCTCATCGGCAATTGATGCGTGAGTGTGCGGAGGGGCGAAGGGATTGCCTTTGCCAACAGAGAAAACTGATACAAACATTTCCAGGCGTCTGTGTTTTTGTGTTTTTGTTTTTTCTGTTTTCCTCCTGTCCCCTCCCAGCAAGATCAGTGCTCGTTTGCAGATGGAAAGAGGCAGATTATTCCTCTGACTTTCATCCTACTAACTCCCGGAGTGAAGCACTGCATCTCTTAACTGCCTTCTTTTTTGCTTTCTATAGGACAGCTTTCCAGCACGTTTTGGAGGAGTCCATTTTGTCAATCAGCCCTGGTATATCCATGCCCTGTACACGCTAATCAAACCGTTCCTCAAAGACAAGACAAGGAAAAGGGTAATTAGTTGGGGGAACAGCGGGTGGGTGGATAGAAGGGGAGTGGATAGAAGCTGCAGACCCAGAGAAACCAAGCACCTGTCTGCTTTCTTCTCATTCTCTCTGCATTTTGCACATGGCCTCAGAGAATTGCTGCAGTTATTAAAACTTTGAGTTTGCAATAGTCTGGATTACTCAGCCAGGGACCAGAAATCTGTTATCACTAATAAAGTGTGGATACATTTTATTGAGACATGCTCAGGGATATAGAGAGTTGGCAATGTGGAGGGATTATCAGGCCTGGCTGAAGTTACTTGCAGTGAGGGAAACTTCAGCTCAACTCTTTTCATGGGTGTACAAATTCCTATTTCATTCCTTCAGCAAGTTGACTGTTTTGATATGGTGGTAACTCACTTGTTCCACAAAAAATGCCCATGCCTGAAGGGTGTTTGCTCACATTACAGAAGAGACAGATCTTCTCCACTGAAACACATATAAATTGTGGTTGGGCAGTCATGTTAGCCATTTGTTCTCTGCAGTCTATCAAACAACAACTGGACCATCCCTCAGGAGGCCCCAGAGCTCCCCCTGGGTTGTGCCTGGCTAGGCAGGACAAGGGTAGGACCAGCCTGAAAGCAAAGAGGGATTAGAGAGAGAAATGATGCTGAAGCAGTGCAAAGTGGTGACACAGCCTGGTACAACCGTGGGAAATGTCAGTCCTGGGGTGCAGGGTTCGTTGCCCTCTCACATGCTGAAGACCTACTCTTCACAGCTACTTTCAGTAAGCTCCACTGTCACCCTTTTCTTCTCACTGCTCTCCATACAAGTCTCTATCCTCTTACAGTAGCAATAATCAGTCTTAATTCCCAGCTTCCACTTCAAGTGATCTGGTACTTAAGAAACTGAAAGTGTCATGTGCCAAAAGTAAGCAAACTGGAGTTTTCAAAAATGTTTATAGTGCCAACCTAATTCTTCAAATGCCCACTCCAAAGCTAATCCCCTCTCCTCCCTCCCCCACCCCTCCCCCTGCCCACCAAACCAGACCTAAGCGCTTCACAAATTCCCACCTGAAACTGCAGTGTCAACTAATGACACTCCACACCTCATTAGTGCTGCTATTATTGTACTTAATGAAGTAAGGAATCATAATGACTTTGAACTTTCTTTTATTTGTTAAAGATCTTTCTTCATGGTAACAACCTAAACAGCCTTCACCAGCTAATACACCCTGAATGCCTGCCCTCTGAATTTGGAGGGACTCTTCCTCCCTACGACATGGGGACATGGGCTCGAACATTGCTTGGTCCCGACTACAGCGATGAAAATGAATACACCCACACCTCCTACAACGCCATGCACGTGAAGCACACGTCCTCCAACCTGGAGCGAGAGGCCTCACCCAAACCCATGAAAAGGTTAGTACTGCCTTTGAAGTCATGTCTTATTGGCTGTCCAAACAGGTTTGGCATAAATCTCGCAGAAAGGGCTCATGTGGCTCCAAGAGAAGCTGTAATTTGGCAAACGTTGATGGTAAGGAGCACTTCACCCTGAACTGTGCTCATGGTGTGGTGGGAGAAAGGAAGCCTCTCAGTGGAACCGTAATTACTTGTCTGATTACTGTGCATGAAAATGAGGGGAAATTAATGAGCCTCTGCACGGAGCATTACAGAAAGTACATCAGAGATGCTGTTCTGTACGACGCAGTGAAGCCAGCAGCACCGCTTCAGTGCTGGTCTCTATTACTTGCCGCTGTTTTGCTGATGCTGACCCTGTTGTTATCGATAAGGGATTTACCTCCTCAGAAATGCAGCTGTTGTACGATGAACACCACTGCCCTCTAAAGGGAAAAGGGGTTTGTCTTCTCCCTCTGCTTCTGTTCCTGCTTGATCCGTTGAGCGCTGCAAAGGCAGCTGCAGAGCTGCTCTTTTAAGAGCTCTGATTTTAGTTCTAGTGATTGTACATTTAGCTCTGAATGCTCAAAATAACACCTCTGGAGAGTATCACCCTCAGCAATTTGGACTGACTATGGGGATGGAGTCAGGAAGTTGGATACCTGGCACAGGGTTGTGGGTGGTATGGTTTAGCCAACTCCAGCTGCAGTGAGCGGTGGCCAGGTTGGCTCCTCTGTGTGAATGTAACATCTGCATTCGCCTCACCCTTGGCAACCCACTCTGTGAAACTGCTTTACATGCAGATTGCAATGGTTCTTTCCTCACTTCTGCCAGTTGACAAGTGTGGTGCTCACAGGCACAGCGTCAGTCTCTGTGACGGGGAGTAGCCATCATTTTCTCACAGCAGAATCAAAGCTGACAACACAGACAAGCCATAATGTCATGCAATTAATTTTAAAAGTCTTTCATCATCAGAGGAAAAAGAAATTCACTCTTGATTCACAGCTCCCTCCCACGTCAGAGGGATGCCCCACAGCTGTGCCTGCAAAGTGAGGCCTCGTGCTGGAAACACCAATACTAATGACTAACTTCTAGGGCTTACAGGGCCCCAGGTTTGCTGGGCTATGAGCTGCAGCCACGTCATGAAGAGAGGTGACCACCTGCATTGTAAGCAATTCTTACTACTGACCACCAGCCAACACTGGGAACTGGGATGAGTTCACAGAGCCTGATTTTAAAATAATTTTTTTTAAATATTGTCAATATAACACACTGAATGATTTTAGAAAAATACTAAGTATTTCATTGTTATTAGAAAGTATCTCAAGAGCATACATTTTATGTAGCTTTATAGAAAGAAATCTCTAGGTTTCTAAAACTCCAAAGTGTTAAGACCTGTTCACAGGTAAATCTTTACCGAGGATCGATTCTTGGCTGCAAAGAAGGGAGGGTCTTATCATGCCCTCAGGGGAGAAACTCAGCTTGAAAATTAGTTCAGTGTCAAAAAAAACCTGCCTTGAGGAAAGCCTTCTTTTATAATCTGTTCAGTAATACAAAAGTGCATTAATAGAAATACGGGGAGTGGATGAATCTAATTTGTCGTATTGCCTCTGGGCAGACTAGATCTAACTTTTAGCCTAATTTTGTTACTTGGCAGTTAAGTCAACCATCTGATCTTGCACCCTGTGGTCATTACTTGCAGTTAGAGGTGAAAAGTTCATGGCTTCAACAGATTTTCTCCCATGAGTATTTGTTTTGATTTTTCTTTCCCTGAAATTGTGGCTTGGCCTAAGCATAGGTAAAAGCCTATGCTCAGAAAGCATGATTGTGTGCTTTATTAGATTTATTAGCCCAGATTTATATCTAAGGCATCTTAAAAGATCTCCAGACTTCAACCAGCATTACCCATCTTTATATATCTCCCCTCCTCACATCTTTAGGTTCGTATATCTCTAACACAATGAGAAACTCAGGCTACAGCTGAGATTCCTGGATACTCCAGAGAGGTTCACAATAGGCATAAGTGATATCCTAACATTATTATTCACGTTAAATATAATTCCTTCACAATTGCCCTGTAATTTCTTCCCTTATTAAAGCAATTTTGCAATTTCATTGAAAATCTCTCCTCTACTCATGGCATACACTCTTAGGTAACATAAATTTTGTGTTTCTCTGATGAAATGTTGGGGTTAAGAAAAAAAAAGTGAAGGTCAGTGACTTCTTCTTTAGTAATTTATATTCCTCTGAAAGGGGTGTGTAAAGACTGAGCCTTCTTGGATTTCTGCAATTTAAGGATGAAAAGCCTCGCTGAACAATTGTGGGTCCTCTCCTCTCTGACTTCCCAGGTATCACTGCAGGTTTACCTGCCCAGTAATCAGCTGCAGGGGCGGGCAGTGCTTGTGAGAGATGATTTACCCTGGAGGCTGGGGCTACAGTGGTTGTTCCCTTCTATGGCACTGTCCTGCTGCATGACAAGGTGCAGAGTTGCAGCTCCTCCTGGCTCTGTGGCCACGTGCTGTAAAACCATGCAAGCACATCCTTGCTGCTGGACCAGTGCTGTATTAATGAGTTCTTAATCGTTGAGGTCTGTGCTGCTATAACAGTTGAGTCTTGCACTATCATCACAGAGAAATGTCCCTCTGAAATGAAGTGCTGCTGTCCTCTACAACTAGAGAGAAACTCACCCTGGGCACTCCAAATATAGTGTCTAGCAATTTTAGTAGCGGAGGTGCTGAGAAATCAAGATATGAATTATAGATCTGGAAGAAAAGTGCCAGGAAATGGAATGAGAGAATAACTGTTTTAGCCACTCAATCTATGTTAGCAAATGAAAGCAGAAGGGAAGAAAGAGGGCATTTTCAAAATGTGCCTGAGACCAATTGAAATCATGGCCTGAAAGTGAAAATAAATATCAAAATGACGACCAGGAAAAAATGCAGCACCAAGCAGCAGTGGGAAGCGCTGAAGCTGGAGCAGGTATATGCCTGTATGTGGGCTTCAGGACTGTCAGCAGTGCCCTGTCACCAGGGCAGGTGAATATAAATTGAAACTAGTTCACCTGAGAGTTGTGGGAGAGCGAGGAGAGCATAATTTTCCATCAAGGAGCTATAGAAGACAGTGGTTTGTTCAGCCTTGAAGAGCAAGGGTTGAAATGGATTTGAAGGGAATAAAAACTGGGGAGAGAGGACAGGTATTTGAGAAAGAGGAAAACTTAGTCATGATATCAAACAGGTATAAGCTGACCAAAGCGTATCTTGGCTGCACATTAGAGTTGGCTTGCTCACCATCAGAGGTCTGAAAGAGTGTGCCATTATGACAGTCTAACTAATACACAAATGAAAGGTCTAGCAGGAGATTAGACTTGCTTGTCAAAGTCTCATTAGATTCCAATTTCTGCTCTGTTTAACAGCAATGGGAACAGAATGCTATCTTCTTCCCAGTCACAGGCAGGGGTGGTTTTTCGCTGTGACTTGAATTTGCACAAGATTTATTCTCAAAGAGTCCTTGCTGACTTCAGAGAATGGAGGTGTTGTAGATGAAGAAAGGATTAAATATCTTCTTAGAAAAAGACACCACTGTCTCTAGTCTGTGATGTGATCTTGAAAATTTTGAAATTTGACAAGTTTCTATAATGTGGAAAACCTTTAATTAAAACCACTGCAATTTTTCCACCAGTGACCACATGATGCCCCACTGGGGCAAAATCATAACAGTAGAAATTGCACTTCCATCTGCAGTATTGTCTCAGAACTCAAGTACTGTATGAACAGATGGGAAACAAAGCAAAACAGCTGACTCCATATAATGAGTCTTAATGGCCAGGGGAAGGGGGAAGAAGCAACAATAACAAAAATCCATTCAGAATATATGTTTATTAAAATTCAGCTCAGTGAAGTCTGAAATGAGTAAAGTAGTAAACAGGCAAACCAGCATCAACAGAGTAATAGCAAAGTTTGTTTAATCTGATAGCTTGGCCACATCCATCCAACAGTCCTGGGAGCAGCAATGGCAACAGACCCTTCCCCTGTCTAGGGCCATCTCTTCTCAAGTGTCTGTATCCACGCAGAGAGCTTGTCACTTATGAGCTTTGAGATTTGTGAACAGTGTAAATGGTTAGAAAATTTGGAACACAGGGAAGAAAATCACCTCCCTTTCGGCTGTGGCCAAATCTTCTGTGAGTCCTGATGGTCAGAAAGGGGCCTTGGGTTACTTCAGTCAACAGGGAGCTCACAAAAAAAGCAAAGCATTTGCCTCAGGCGCTCATGCTGGCTTTTGTTGATGAGCTGTTGTTTTTAGGAACAGCTGGAGGCTTTATCTGGGTGTGTAGTTTAATGAATAGTTATGGTGGATAGTTAAGCCTTAGCAGTTAAAGAGTCAGAGACTGCTCTCAACATACCACTGTGCCAATAGGGCATAGTTTTTTGTCCATCCCCAGGGAGAAGCGTGCCTGTAGCTATTTGAGTACCTAACCAGAGAGGGTGAGCATCCCCTGTTGGAGGGATGGATTCAGTGACTGGGGAAGAGGTGAAAGAGCTCAGTTCTTTGAAGAGTTTCCTTTTTTTCCCTTTTTTCACTCTTGCTCTTACACTCGGGTCCAGCAGCAAAAATTAAGTTGCAGCAGCAAGTTGCCTCCCTGTGACTTGCTTTTCCTTAAAAGCCCTGCCCTTCTGCAGCTGCATCTGGGTAACTTCTTGATGTCTGAATTTGGGCTTCAGTTCAAGTGACAAAGAGCTAGCTTTGCTTTTGCTTGTTCCCTGTGCAGGCACTGAGCAGAGCCTGGGAGATGAGTGTTCCTTCTCTGCCCCTCCAGGCATCAAAAGAGCACTTGCTTTAGCCTGCTGCCAGTGCCAACAGGTCTGAAAACCTCCTGCAATTTAAAACTGCCCTGCAGAGAAAGGAAATTTTATCTAACAACTACATATATATTCTGGACAAACACTTGTGTTTAATCAAATTTATTTAGTCAAAGTTTAATTAATGGTAACTTTAATAAAATTTGGGGTTAAAAATTATTCTTAGGATAACACAGGTTGCAAGAACATTACTAACACTGAGTCAATCTTATTAGAGCCTCAATGAATTCAGAGTTAGGTAAAACTTTTAAAGTAGAACCAAGCACACTAATTTTGAAAATGTACAATCTGTGCGTCAAGACACCATTATATTTTTCTGCTATAAATTAGAAACTTATAGAATCATAGAATCATTTTGGTTGGAAAAGATCTCTAAGATCATTAGGCCCAACGGTTAACCCAGCACTGCCAAGTCCTCCACTAAGCTGTGTCCTTAAGCACCACATTTATGTCTTTTAAATACCTCCAGAGGTGGTATCTCCACCACTTCCCTGGGCAGTCTGTTCAAATAATTTGACAGCCCGTCCAGTGAAGAAATTTTTCCTAATATCTAATCTAAACCTCCCCTAGCACAATTTGAGGCCATTTCCTAAAGGATTTGTGCACCTGAAGATGCAATGACCTGCATAGTGGTTCATCAAGAGCCTCTATATTAGACATTTTGAGAATGTAGCAAAAAAGCCTTTTGGAATGCATTGTCCCATGCTGTTCAGACAGAGCATGTGGATTTTTATGTCCTAGATTAGAGTGAAAGGATTTTAAAGTACAGATTAGGGTTTGCCATTATTTCCTCCTGATGTGTGTGTTTTCAAAAGCCCTGATATTTAAATGAACTTGTTGCTGAAACTAATTGTTTTTTCTCAGGAATGGGATCCTGCTCCCAGAAGGAAGGGTATTATAACTGGTACACACTAAAGCTGACTGGAACAGTTTTAGATCCAAACGGAGCCATTCATGGGGGTGACTTATGTAAGGTTTTTATTTATTCAGACTGGTTCCTCCATATGCCCAGCTGGGCTGTGCAAGGCAGACCTTTCTAGTTGTTATCCTTAGTGTGACCTTAATGTTACTTTGCCATATGTTTCTGCTTTTATGGCTCATGTTTTATGCCGGTTCACAGTCAGCACCAATTTACTGCAGAAGTAATAAAATACCAGCAAATAAAAATCAGTATGAAAATGTGTGAAAACTTCCCACTGCCCAAGGCTGGCACCTGGGTTGCTCTGCTTATAGTTGGGGTGCATTTCTACATATTTCGGGGGAAAAGGTGAAACAGAGTTTGGGGGGGTTTTGCTTAAGTTAACCACATAAAGGGAAAAATTTCTTGTGATAAAATAGCTCTCTAACATGTGAAACCTACTGTGCAAGTCTTACATTCGCTATTTTAATTTACTTCAGACAATGGAGAATTTCTGAATACTTCTGTAGAAATGCTTCCTCCATACACAGAGGATGAATGAGACACATCTTGATAGTAAAGCAGGTGTCCCAAGGACCTGCAATATCCTGTAATGTATGCACTATCTAGTAATATAGATTGTTAGCTGTTGAACCGTTTTTTAGCTTTTGAACAGAATTCTGCTAATACATCAGAGAGAAATGGAAAGGAGCTGGTGGATCTGGCACGTTAGCAGGTCCTAGGGAGGCTGCAGAATACCCTCAGGAACAAGTAGCAAGAGAAGCCAAGGAGGAGATCAAAGTTGTAAAGTCATGGCTGAACCAAGGACAAGAGGGTTGGGTAGCTTGGTGCTGGGAATGCCCTGGGACAAGGAAGGAAATCGGTTGCTCTCTGGGGGCATTTACATCATGGGTTTCATCTGTTTACTGCACTCAATTCCCAGTGCATGGGTACTCAAACACAGGCCGGAGGTGGGAATGGCAGATCCAGTGCTTTACAGGCTGCCTAAAATATTGCATTGTAAATTATGTCTTCACCTAGCTATAAATTTGCCAAAAGTTTAGTAGTTTAAATTAGAGACATGAAATTTAATAAAACAAATGATTTTACACTACTTATGTCTTTCGCTGTCCTGTGAAAATTCCACCTACATCTGGCTGAGTTATAAGACTTTGAAAGGGCGATTCACATATGCCCTGTAGAAACATATTTAATTTTAGCATTTAATGACCTCAAGTACTGCCTCATGCTCTAACTTCGCCTCCCAACATAAATAAACTTGTTCAGCTTGAGTTGACAGTTCAGTGACCACAATGTGCATCTCTTGCCTAGGCCCCATAGGGTGCAGAGGGCCTGCACTAAGCCATTCTATAGCAAGACATGGAGCCAGGATTAGGAAGACTTCCCAGCTTCTTGGAGCTGCATTATCTCTGTTGTTGGCAAGAGAATCAGAAAGATGAGGATTGAGTGGTGAACCCGTCTGGGATATGGGGAACTTGAGTCACTGGGATGGGAGCCAAAAGGCAGATTGAAAGACAAGGTAGATGTAAAGGACTGCGAGCAGCTGGGTTAGGTTGCACACTTTGTAGGCAAGCAAGTGGCTGATGGAAACCAGGAATGGTCCTTTGGTTCAGCCTGTTGGGTGCAACACTGGAGATGCAGATCCTGCTCTTGCTCTCCCCCTGAGCCCCTGTGTCAGCCTGGCAAGTATCTTAAACCAAACTTCACACAGATGGTGAGATTGCACATTGCTGATTTTCAACATGACAAGCTATAGATTTCCAGAAACACCCAGCACGTGCTTTGAACACACAAGTTGCCATTTAATGCTGAGGGCTCTGCAGAGCATTGGGAAATGGGCACCCCACATTAGAGGAATACTTGTAGCCTAGTCTCACTGTGCTTCGGCTCTCCACATGCAAAATGACAATTAAAAGAAAACCAACTCTTGCAGTCATGCTATGGCAGTAAATGAATTAGCATTTAAGAGGCACACAAGTGCTGCATTGACGAACTCCACAGAAAAGCTCAGGAGGGAATTAACAAAAGCTATCTTCAGAGCAAGCTTGGACTAATATGCAGCAAATGTGTCACAGAGCCACATGCTGAACCACTACAAGAAAGCAAAATAAATAGCCACTTACTAGCACAGCATTGTCTATGCTGGGCACTGAGGGAGGGAGGAGCTTTCTGAGAAAGAACAGTGCATGCTCCTGGGGTCAGGGAACGATGTGGGGGGCACAACACTCCCACACACCTGGCCAAGTGACTGCTACTCCCACAATCTACATTTTGGCTTTTCACACAGTGGTGGTGCTTGACTTTCCATCCTAAATAGTACATCTGCGGGTTGCTTTCATGCTATAGTGCTGTTCTTGTTAAGGACAGGAAGCTTCTGATGTATGACGGGGAAGTAGAAAAACTGATCCCCTCAACTCTCAGGGTTCCATCTTCCCTGTTATTGCCACACAACAGTGAAGAGACTATGATTCAGTGGCAAATCTGGCTGAGATTTTGAGAACTAGAGTCAGTGGAATGGGAGTAAAAAAGACAGGCTGAAAGATGAGGCAGGAGTAAAGGACTAAAGTGTCTGAACAAAGGGACTGGAAGCTATTGGGCTAGAAGGGGAGCTTGATGGGCATGAGCAAGAAAAGCATGAGTGGTGGTAAGTGCGTGTGTGTGTGTGTATGAATATTCATAAAGTTTGAGAAGACATTTTTTTATTAGCTGCCCTGAAATTCATTTTTTAGATATCAAATTCTGCACTCTTAATAGTAGCTCTGCTGAATCTGCTGTAAATTGGTGTTTGCTGCTGCAGCGTTGTCTTTATTTGGTCCCATTACTAGGCTTACCTTTTAATAGATGACATGCTGGATTCCAGGACATTAAGGGTCTTCCAGGACCTTCTGTCTGAAGCAGGTTCTCCTATTCCTTCTATGTGAAAAAAGAGCGTGGAAGTCTCAGTCTATAGCAGACAAAGGAAATGGAGAGGCCAAGCTCTCACTTATGCCTTTCCACTGCCCTGGACTTGGGATTGTGACTAAGGCAAGATGTGAATACAGAAGCTCAGAGCACTTAGGAGCAAAGCAAATCCACATTAATAAAAGAAGACTGAGATGTGCACCCTTATTCCAAGGTTGGTGGAACAGACCAACTCTTGTCTGTGTTGCTCAGGGATAGCCTCTGCCAGAGAAGTCTGGCTGCATTTGCCTTACATAGTGCCTGACTCTTGCTTCCCTCTGGGTCTCAGTGGCCTGAAGGCATAAGACTGTATGTGTTATATCAAATAGTGTATGTTTTCATGATTCAGAGTGTCTGCAGTAAGCTAAGAGCTGTGTCATAGGCCACCAGAGAACTGTTCTTACAGCAAGTGCCAAAGGGTATGCACTGCATCCCTGGAGTGTGGTGTGGGCTTAAGGGACAGGTCATGATGGGGTGCCCAGGGAGCTGGGCCATGGTTAGAGCATTGTCATCCCTATCCCTCTTTGGTGCACACTCTGCAGTGAGCTGTGCCCGGGGTTTGTGGCGGGGAGAAGCAGCCTGGCCAGCTGTCAGGAAAGGAGAGGCATGGAGACAGCTGGTGGGCATCGGGAGGACCAGGGTGTTGTGCTGGGGTTCGCTCTACAGCAGTCTCCTCTTCAGTGGAGCAGGTGCACTCACATAGATTTCTTCTAACTGCACATGCAGTTAGGCACAGATCTAGGCCAAGTTTGCCCCTGACTTTGATGTGCCACGGCACTACTCAGAGACCTCTCCCTAAGTTATGCTCACCACCAGGAAGAAAGATGGTCACTGCTGTCACAGTGGCCATAAAGCCAGCTTTCATTTGGGAAGTGCAGCAGCTTGTTGCCACTGTCCTGTGGGCTAAGCCCTGGGCTGGCAGTAAGGTTACACCAGAGTTTTCATGCTGCTTTTCCACTTGACTCACCATGCTGGTGGATCACTTCACAGCCCAGCTGTGCCCCTAGACATTGATACTGCTGCATCTCTTTGCAGTGCTGCAGTTGGTGTACCAAAGCTGCCATTCTGGGCAGGTCTCTGCAGCATGATGCTCTACTGTTTTCATGCAGAACCGTGAACAACACAAGCAGAAGTTGCAGATCTGCAGTGGCAAGAGATTTGAGCAGGGTTTATGAGCCTGGGCAGAGAGCCACATGTCATGAGTCCTGCACTGAGGTTGTTCATCACTGAGCAGGGCTTCTGGCATCTGCCTGCACCACCTGGGGAGCATTTAATTTCTAAGCACTTTCAGTAACAAAAGAGTACCTTTCACCACAATTACTTCACACCTGTACATCTGTATTGTTTCTGTGATAATTGGGGAGAAAACCTTGTTTTTCCCACCTGATGAAGCCACACACTTGAGGTGTGTTGCAGAGCACACGCTGAGGTGATGTATAGTGTTAGGTCGGGCTCCTGGTCCCTGTTTCGGTGGTGTTTGCAGTGGGTGAAGAAATGCACAGATACTCTCTTCTGGTGGAGAATCTGGAATCTAATTATTTTATTGTGTAATCCTAAATTGTTTTATTGTGACAAAGCATCAATTTTTATACTATAAAATGGTTTACATTTTCTAAATGTTTATTCCTATTAGATATCTATAACTCTACCCATAGGTTCCCCTAACGTCAGTCTCAAACCAACCATTTGAGGGTTAAAGTGTCCACAAGGTGTCCACGCACCTTCTGGTCCAATCAGAGACGTGATCATGCTGCATTCACGTGACATTCCCAAACGTAGCCTGTTTCTGACTCCTATCCAAGATGGAGACCCGTGTCCATGGGTTTCCTTTTCTGATGTTTCCATCAGCTACAAGATGCCAATAGCTTAAGCATGTTTTGTTGAGCCATCTGCCACAACTGCCACATTCTGATCATAGTGTTGCACTCCACTCTGCAGTCTGATGGGAAGGGAGGAGGGCAGAGAAAGAAATGCCCCTCAGACCTTGGTGATACAAACATTCATGGGTGTGATTTAAAAAATGCTTGTTAATATCAGTAAAGGAAATGAATAATTGGGAGATGAAATGCCCCGAGATACTGGTGAAATGTGAATGAAAGTTGAGGGAAATGAGCAGATGGGAGGTGAGAGGTAGAAAACAGAGTCACAATCTGATCTGCAATGTGTCGCTCTGAGAGCTTAAAGTCTCCTTCACTTAGGGAAAAAACATGCCACCCTCCTCTTTCCTTCACAACCCTCCTGAAAGGAAGCCCAGCACAAATACATTCTCACTCTCGTGGGCTGCAGCACATTAGCATTGCTGTGATGAAAAGCATAAAATGAGAGATGAGAGAATTGGAAGCTGTCTTTTTAGACAAACATGCTATGATGTGCTGGCAGTTACTGTTAGCTCAGTGCAGGATTTTGCTACTGTATTTTTTATGGGAAAAAAACCTGATACACAACAGACATCAATTACTGTGAGCTGATTGAATGCAGCTGTACTCTGACAAGAGCCTTCTGAAAGCAGCGCAAGCTAGAAGGGCTGCATACAGTCTTCTCACATGGTTTTTGACTGAATTGGAGATAGTTGCATTAAAGTGACCACACACATAAAGCCATCTGTTCTTTTAGATATTGATGTACATACCTATGCAGTGCTGTCATTTGAAATATATGACTGGCCTGCCGGAGAAACAGCTGGGTACTGTTGATTTTCCAGATTTCCAAATGTTCTTGCTGAACAGTAAAACAACCATGGGGGGTTTGATTGATGCTTTAAATGGACCACACTGAAATGGTACCTAGGGTTCAGAAATGAGACTGAGAATTCATTTCTCTTTCCATTTTCACTTTGCTCTCCTAGACAAGGTTACCTAGCCTTGCAGTCTAGGGTAGTAAAGTCTACAGGCATTGACTTATGTTTTAATTACTTCAGATTTAGCTCTCAGTCCACTGTGATCATGTACTTTTACAGGAACTAAGTCTCCCGCATGGATCATGTTAAAGAAAGACAGGCATAGACTCTGCCAGCTTGGGGCAGTGATCCTATCCATGTGATACAAATAATTGCCTACTTGTGTCAAAATTTAAGTCAGCCAGATCCTCCACAACAAAGCATCTTTCAAACTGGTTACTGAGAATTTTTAGCTGAGAAAGGAGGAAAACCAGAAGTTCAAATATGCTCATTTATAATTCCAAAGTTGCAGTACACACAGGACAAGTGTCATTTCTGGTGAGTATTGAAGGTAATACGGTGAAGGTGCATATTGAAGGTGTAAGGCAATTGTGGCTATGATATGTAGGAAACATTGCCTCATAAGTCATGAAATCTGTTCTCCCCAGTGTTAACTCATCAGAACAGGGATTTGAACATGGGTAACCCATGAATCTTATGTTTAGACCATATATTTAGAACAGGTCAGATGAATAGTCCCCTGAGAATGTTTATTTCTCTCTGCCACAGTGACCATAGATGTCTGATGGTGAGACAAATCGAAATGCAAAATGTGACTAAAATGTATTGATAGGAGAAGAAGGCCAGTGTAATTTCTGTTTCCTGCTTAGACGATTAGTTTGTATCTGGCCCAGGTCAAAATGACTTGGACATGTCTTGAACATTACAAGCTAGCTGCATTCATCCTGCTAAGTATAATTAAATTGTATGATTTCAGGCACTACAATGGCCTCTTGGCTTCCATCTGTTACTCCAGAAGGACATGAGTCCTCTACGAGTCTTTTATAAAATTTGGAGTCATAACCTTCAGTTGCGTTGGATACTCTAAGGTGCCTTAAATGGCTGTATGTATCTATGTTTAGCAGTTGAATGTCATCCACACTGTGAGAGTTGACATCTCAGTGGTATAATGAGCTTGGAAAGAAAATAATTGCCCTGTCAGGATAGAGAAAGATGAATTGGGATGGCTCAGAGAAGCTGGTATTTCTGTGAGCACAAAATCATGAAAAGGTTGAGGAAGAGACCTCTAGAGATCATGTACCCAACCCCCTGCTCCATGCAGGGTCAGCTAGAGCAGGTTGTCCAGAAGTGTGTCCATCTGAATTTTTAATATCTCTAAGCATGACGACTGTACAAGCTCTCTGAGCAATTTCTTTCAGTGTTTGTCCATTCCCACAGTAAAAAATGGAAGTTCCTGTATTTCCATTTGTGTCTGCTGCCTCTTCTGTCACAGAGTAATGCCTTTTGTGTTCTACTACTCCACCGTATCAGGTATTTGAACACATGATATGGAAAGGCAGCAAAATAAAAACGCTTTTGGCTGGTGCCATGAAAAGCTCCTGCTTGCCATAGGATACCAATAGAATAGTATCCACTGCAATGACAGGGTCAAAGCTTAAACCCTGCTTGCCAAACAAGGAAAGTTCTGTACTGCTCATTTACCATTTTAAATGAAAATGGCTTAAATTGTTGTACAACAGGGTGCTTTGAATGCAAAGATGGTTGCAAATTACAAGCTACTGTGGTGTCTGTAATTTATTTTTTGATAGGAGTTTATGGTAGAGTTAGACACTCAAACACCTTTTCAAGAACTGTGATCAGATTTTTAAAAATTTGAAGTGTGGTTCTGAAAAGAAAATGTAGCAGCACTTTTAAAATAAAATCTAGCCTTAGTCCTAGGTTCAGTACTAGAGTCAACATACAAAACCCCCTAAATAGTGTTTAAACTTGTACATACCTAGAATGCAACTGCTTTCCCTGAACTGAATACACCTGCTAGATCCACAAAACCAAGATGAAACCAACATACAGTGTGCTTCTTCCAAATAGTATTTGTCTTACATTAATTTCTACAGCCACAAAACACAGGGCATCTCAGTGCCCTGAGCTGGAGGACCATGACTGTGAGTATGATCAGCTCCCAGTTGACCCTGAACTTGTGTGGAATTTGCTGCTTCAGCTGGTTCCCTGCAAATCTATGGGGCCTGATCATTCAGGGAATCATCCCTGAATCCTCAAAGAGCTGGCTGATCTCATCACAAAACTTCTCTTGGTGATTTTTGAACGGTCTTGGGAATCTGGAGAGGTCTCAGCCGACTGGCCGCTGGTGAATGTTGTCCCAGTTTTCAAGATGGCCAAGGAGGACCCAGAAACTACAGTCAGGCCTGTCAGTTTCACTTCAGTGCCAGGTAAAATCATGGAAAACATTATTCTGGGAGGTATTGAAAAACACGTGATCAGTCACTGATCACAGCCAGCATGGTTTCATGAGGAGAAAGTCCTCATGAACCTTCATCCCATCATGAACCTTCAACCCATCAGGCTCATCGAACCTGATTTCCTTCTGTGACAGGGTAACCCACCTGGTTGATCTAGGAAAGCCAGTAGATGTAATGTTTTTGGACTTAAGCAAAGCTTTTGATACTGTCTCTCACAGGATCCTTCTGGACAAAACTGCTGGCATACAGCTGAATGACCATTTTATGCAATGGGTGAGCAACTGGCTCTCAGGTCTAGCACAAGAAGTTATAGTGAATGAGGGAACATCAGGCTGGTGTCCAGCCACTAGTGGGGTTCTGCAGGGCTTCACCCTCAGCCCAGTTCTCTTCAACATCTTCATTAATGACTTGGATGCAGGACTCAAAGGAATACTAAGTAAGTTTGCCAATGACTCTAAACTGGGAGGAACGGTCAACCCCCTCAAGGATAGACCAAGAAACAAGAGGCTGGAAAGGAGTGCTGCAGAAAGGGACCTGGGGGTCCTGGTTGATGGCAAGCTGAATGTGAGTCAGCAGTGCCCTGGCAGCCAGGAGGGCCATCTCTGTCCTGGGGGACATCAGGAAAACCACTGCCAGCCAGGTAAGGGAGGGGATAGTCCCACTCTGCTGTGCACTAGTGCAGCTTCACTTTGAATATTGTGTGCAGTTTTCGTGACAACGATATAGAAAAGATATTAAGCTATTAGAGTGTGTCCAAAGGAGGGCAGTGAAGATGATGAAGGGCCTTGAGGGGAAGCTGTATGAAGAGCAGCTGAGGTCACTTGGTCTGTTCAGCCTGGAGGAGACTGAGGGGACACCTCATTGCAGTGTACAGCTTCCTTGTGAAGAGAAGAAGAGGGGCAGGTACTGGTATCTTCACTCACAACCAGTGACAGGACTCAAGGAAATTACATGAAGCTGAATCAGGGTGGGTTTAGGTTGGATATCAGTTAAAGGTTTTTAGCCAGAGGGTCGTTGAGCACTGAAACAGGCTCCCTATGGAAGTAGCCACAGCACCAAACCTGACAGAGTTCAAGAAGCATTTGGACAATGCTCTCAGACACATGACTTGATCTTGGGGTGTCCTGTGGATGGCCAGGAGTTGGATGCGATGATCCTTACGAGTCCCTTCCAACTCAGCGTATTCTATAGTTTTACAGTTACTGGTCAGTGAAAAATGCTTTCTTCAACAGCCTATTGCAAATCATCTTTTCTCTGTCATTAAATAAAGTATAGCTACAGAATGCATATTCCAGGATGTTCTAGGCCAGTAAAACATGTATCTCATGCTAAGTTATTACACTAGATTGTGAGCTGCATTGATGTATATTGCTAAAATGCTTTTCTGAGCATCTACATTTTTAATATTTACCATAAATTAAGAATATGAAAAAAAGTAGTTTAGAATCCAGTTGAGAATTGACTTATTTTTTTAATGTAGAAAAGAAGAAAATAAGTTAAAAACAAAACTGGAAACATTTTTCAGCAAACAAAAAACTGATGTATTTGAAAAAATGGAAATCCAAACATGAGTCCTTTTTGTGTGGTGTCTTAGAAAATAGTGAGGATTTTTCAAGTCATGACTGTGCCCTTTGGATAAATGTCAGAATTGCTTATTTTAGGATAGGAAGCTAAGCAGCTTTTAGCAGAAATGGGAAGGAAATTGTTGCTGCAGAGCTTAGCAGATACTAAAATCTCAATTGGATCCCTCTTCACATTATTCAGAAGGGTTGGTCATATAATTTGAATCATTTGACGTTACAATACATTTACTCAATGCTCTGCCTATTTTGTCTCTGTGTGAAAAGGAACAGCATGGGGCCTGCACAGAAAGTTTGGGATTACAAAGTTCCCAAGGTGGTGCACATCCAAGTACCAGTATGGGAGAGAAACCGGTATCTTGCTGTTATAGATGCAAGAATTTTTTTGTGTATAATAACATGACACCAGAGAGATAAGCTGTGATCATAAAAGGCAAAATTGGGAGATTTTTCACAGTTGACTTAAAGCAGAAATGTTCTGCTGTATGTTAGCAAATGCTGCAAAGGATATGCAACTTTTTATATCCACTGAAGGGTAGGAGGTCAGACAGAAACAATACATTGATAACAAGTATTAATCTGGTATTATTTATTAATAATTTAATCTGATAGTCCAGAAAAGAAAGTAAAAACCCGCTGATGTTCTGATTTGAATCCATTCCATATCAGTTTCAAAGCCATGTGATTGGTTTTTCCTGCCATATATTAGAAATATGTAAATTGCCATTTTGCATAATGTCCCAAATCAGTTGCTTTCCTATATTAAAATGCAATCATAAACATTATGCATGTCACATATATGTAAAAATACACAGTGAAAACATTTGGGCAAACAAATTGTCTTTGAAAATTGGCATAAAATCTTCCCAATTGAGCAACCAGCCCTTATTATCTTTCTTTGGAGATATTCTTTTAAATGAAAATTTTTTATTATGCTGTAATGAAAGCTCCAGGCACAAAAATAATTATCATACAAGTTATTCAGAGTCATGGTATTCAGTCCTGATCAAGTGCTGCAGCACCAACAGATGCAATTTATTAAGGATTCTTATCAAAAGAGAGGTGACATCTAATCTCATGGAATAGCTAAAGCTTAAATGAACAACTGGGAACCACAAACACATCATGTAGGAAATGAGAGCTACCCCTAATTATAAAAACCTATCCATGAGAAAACTGGCTCTTTAAAATAATGCTATGCATTATGCAAATGCTTGGGATGACCCCCACTTTTGAAAAAGATCCCTTTTTTAAAAGTTCCAGAATCACGCAGTGATTTTGCTCTAAAGCTTATTGTCCACTCCAAACTAGGAGACAACTCCTAGCCCAAAACAGAGAAAATGGAGAATAACAAATCTCTCTAATACTAAACTCATCAGATTCTCTTTCCATAGCTCAGCAAGCAAACATTAGAGTACACAGACCTCAGAAAATGAAATAGTCTTGATTTTTTCCACCATGTGAAGCACATTCAGCTTTTGTTACTGCAAGAAATCATGATGTTCTACTTTCTCTAGGGTTTTGGGGTTTTTTTAATGTGTGGGGTTTTTTTGTCCACTAATAACAAAGGTTAAACTATGCTTCCCACCTTGAAGACAGAAATTAATTTAAATTGGGCTAGCCCTAAATAAAGTTCTCCTTCAAGGGCATAGACAGGGAGATAAAATGCAGAACTGGGCATATCAGAAGCTCCCTCACTGTCATATTAACTCTGGCTTCTTTATTGGTCTTGGATAATTCATGGAAGCTCTGCCCCTTAAACCCCTACATCACATGAGTTATCTACTTGTATTAGTTGAGATTTGCAACAAGCATAAGCTGAGACTCACTCCTGCAAGCACCTGTGCAAATGACTCTGCTTTCCAGTAAGCAGTCACACAAGCAGTTTTGTCTGGGAAGACATTAGGCACCAATAGATCTCATGGTATCACAGAGACAGGTCTTTAAGTTGCTGAGCACGTTTGGCATTATGTAGTGGGTAAGTACTAAATATTTTAAAAGAACTTGAGATCTTCGGTGAGTCAAATCTGTTTGTATTTAAAGGAATGTTTCTCAGATTCCTTATGCTTTCCACAGAAAAGAATTTAAAAGCCATTAACATGAAAATCGACTAAAGGAAAGATCATAAAACGAGGCATGGGTACTCCAGGAAGGTGAGTGCTTCTGCAGCAGTCCTTGCTAGCATGCGTGTCTTCTTGCTTTCAGGTCCCAGTCTGTGGTGGAAGCTGGCACACTGAAACACGAGGACCAGGGGGAAAGCGAGAACACCCAACCACTGCTGGCTCTGGACTGAGGTCCCACAAGCCCAACAGACACAGATTCATGAACAGACTTCCACCGTACCTGAAACCCACAGAGCACACCACACACAGACAACACATGCACACATGCGTTTTGCTTCATTACAAGTCCTTCATGTTTCCTGACCAAGTAAAAACTGTCACCAGCCATCTGTCCGTGTGGCCAACGTTGAACAAAAACTGAGAAATTTCTACTGACACACAGGAGTCTGTCCATATACAAAGAATTTCTTTTTTTTCTTTTTTGACTTGTCATTAAAATTATTGGAAATGATGGGACTGCATTCTGTTTAAAGAAACCAGGGTATGTCAGTAGTGTTTCTGAAGACTTCATCAGGGATGCTCATTTTATAGAAGTGAAGGATGAGTGTGTTTTAAAGAAAAGCATCTTGAATTTAAGCTTTGCACTGTAATCAGCAATTGTAATCTGGGTTAGAGGGCAGAATCATCAGCATCTACAGAGTACTCAAGTTTTACAGAAGGATTTTGCATTTAAAAAAGAAAAAAAAAGCAACAAAAATCTCCAAAAAGCCCACTGCCAGCATAACACCATTCAACGTGATACTTTGTGACTGCCTCATCCATGCCGCTTATATAGGGGGTCACATTTCAGTATCTAGCAAAAACTGTTCTTAACTTTTGAAGCCTTTATAAAAATGTCAGCTAAGTGGAATGATCTGTGTGGGCAGTAGACGGGCGCAATTTGAAATGCAATTATTTAACAATGTGTTTTTCCACAGGCAACTCAGGAGCCTATTAGATATGTGTGTGTGCATGTGTGTGCATGTGTGAAGAGGGGGCTGCCAGGGAGACCCATTGGACACATTCACCGGTGATTAATGGTTCAATCCAGATTGTTTCATTCAGGTCAAACACACATGAAAGCTCTGCAGAGCCATTTACACCCTTCCCTCCTGCAGTCAGGGAAAGGTGTAGTCAGAAGGGTATTGCTGATTGCAGATGCAGGCCATGGTTAAAATGGAAAAGGAAAAAACATAGAATTAATTATTCAGTACAAGCTTCTGCTAGAAGGAAATGCTGAAGAATAGAACTGAAATGCCAAAGATCAGTTTGTTATTTCTCTGTTTGCTCTAGCTGCAAAGAGAGTACCATCCCTTCATTGAAATGGAAACCAGATCAAAGAAATAAAAGAAAAATCGTTATCAAATTGCATGTGCAGTGACTTTATTTCCTAAAACAGTTACAACCACTGTACACACCTTTAGTCTTCAATTAAATTGCCATACATTGACAATTTACTAGAACAAGCAGTTGGAAATATCATATCAAAGGTAGCAGTGTAAACCATACATACAAAATGAGATGATAATGGGCACAAGAGTTTTTAATGTGCCCCTGGAACATTCAATGAATTCTTAAGTGTTACACTGAAGTGATGATATAGTTCAAGTGGACATGGTCAGCCCTAGGCGGACTAACAAAATACTGCCCTTATCTACAACAACATTTTATGCCTCTCCAGGGCAAAAAGGACATCCTGCCAGATCCTATCAACACACCTGGGATTTGCCCACTAGTATTTGTAGAGAATAACCTCATTCAGACTAACCTCCTACTGCAGCAACATGTCATTGATACAAAGCCTGGCCTCTCTGATAGAGAGTGAGTCTTTAAGGCAGTGGATGGTCCCAGCAAAGCAACACAGGAGTCAGAAAAAGAAGCAAAAGCTTGCAGGAACATTAAACCGATACAATGACTGAGCCCATTTGTCTTTGGGATTTTTTCTATCCCTTCTGCCCTGACATTACCACCTATTACAGGATGTCAAATCCTGGTAGAAGGACATAGCTCCCTTCCCTTTTCTGAGCTCACGAAGACTCAAAGGCATTTGTATTTGCCAAAGAGAACTTGCTTAAAGCAGAAATTAAAAACCCAAACAGACAAAAAAAGACAGACATTGGCTATTATACTGCAGCATTAAGGAAGAAATACTTTGGTTTGTGATTTTTCTCTGTTAATACACTTACCCCCACTGCCACTGAATCTTTGTGATGACTTGTTACAATCACTGTTCATTGAAGTGGGTCTTGTTCTACCCAAGAAGAGAAAATATTACTGAAATCTAGTCCTTGAGGATCAAACCTTGCAAAGTATTAGAATTATTTCTTTTCTTTAACTGTGATATGAATAAATACATATGATGCCTTGTATATAACTGTATGAAACTTGTATTTAACTGTAGGGTCTTACACAGACTGTGCAAGGAAAGTAATGACAGGCAGCGTGGAACCCACATTCTAACATTGTGATGAGTATATCTTATTGTGATGAGCCTTACAGAATATATTGCCCTTGTCTGCCATTTCCATCTGTAAAAAAACGTAAAAATATATAAAAATTGAATTGCAATGAATCTCCATTTAAAAAATATTTCCAATCACTTCTTCCCTTGGCATTTCCAATGCTTAAAAGCTTTTTTCAAGACAAAATACCAGTTGGCAAACAGGAATACCCAAAATAATATACCAGTTATTCACTGCATAATTTCTGTAGTCTGCTATATATATCCTCCCCATGCATATAGCTAATCCAGTAACTACCTAACAAAACAACATGGTCTTAGCTTCCTGCCTTGTAGGGATAGAGTAGGTTCACTTCACTGTTGCAGGAGCTATTAATAATACACCTTATTTGAGGCACTTAAGATTTTTAAATGGCCAACATATCACTACACAATGTAATAATGTAACAGTGCTACTTTGGCACACACACATCTTGCGTACATTACTTTCATTTATTTGCCAATTTTATCTATTTGCCAATTGCAATTGGAAAAGATAAAAAATTATGAGCCTTCAAAAGAACAATGAAACAATCTGAAGGAGGGCATGGATTTTCACAAATAAAGCTCCAAAATTTTTACCATTCCTTTAGCATTCAATCTGAACTACAGAAACTAAAATGCAACATCAATAAAAATATTCCTAAACCACCAATTTTTGTTTAAAATGTTTTTGTTTCTTTCTTTACAAACTGTCTTTATTGTAGAGAATTACAAAATAGTTTATAATTTATACTGCTTGATCACTTCACAAAGACAAAAAATATAGCCTCTGATTTAACAACTACTAGGATATTTAAAAATAAGTTTTATTCTTTTACCACCCAGAATAACGAGTACCTTATTTTCAGTTTTGTACATGATTCTCCTAACGGTCTCCAAAAGTATTTCTATATTTTTTAAAGTGTGAAACTTATAAATCTTTTCAGTTTTTATTATTAACTGAGAACTGTTACCTTCTTGTACATTGTGTATAGTCTCCAGATTATTTTTTATATGGACAGCACATTAAAACATAATTATCTTAGCTGTCTAAAACTGACTCTTGATCAGAGAGGGTTTATCAGTTTACTATCCAAAAAAGGCAATTAAAGTGCACATTTCCAGAAACTGGTTACACTAATTTATGATGTAATCACCACGTGTTAAACAGCATTACAAGATTTAATCACCTAGTAAAATATAAAAATCTGAAAAGCATTCAGTTTATGGGAATGCAAAGCTCTTATCTGTGTTTTGCTTTAGCAAATGCAGCATTCAGGTCACAATACTTAGGTACCATGATGTAGCCTCTGCAGTAATAAACCACTGAGTATTACACAAATAAGATGACTGTTCATCATGACATCTTTGTGTCTGGGCAACAAAGCCAAAGCTGTGGAGACTGTGTAACCTCAATGTCTCCTTGCTTAGTGTTTGTCTCTCACAACCTCAGCAATGACCTCACTGCTCTGGACAAGCCCTGAGCATCCCAGCACACCTGTCCACACCCAGCTGGTGTTGCAGGTGAGTAGGTCACCGCCTATCAACATCAACAGTGCAACCTCTGGTCTCTCCTGTTAGTGTTCTTAGAAGTCAGTGGAAGGTTCTGCACCCTCCATCTCCCATTAAACAGTATAGACCCAAAAGACCTGCCAACTGCTTAAATATTCAACCAGTTTTCTTTCTTGAAAATAGGCTTTTTCATGATAGAGTAAATTCTGTATGGCAAATACAGAGCATAATGTAAACAGTACTGAGATCAGATCACTTCAAAAACTTCAGTTTTTACATGTCACACATGTAAAAACAAGGAAAACACCATTAGGTCAGTTAGAGAATCATTCTAGCACTCTGTAGGATGCTGGCAGTGGAACTTAATACTAGTTAATAACCTGAAACTTTTGTCTGCTCTGCATTCTGGCAGGAAACCAAGTTAGACCTCGTCTGTCCTTCTGCCCAGAGCACAAAAAATTCTTCATATATTTTTTTTCTGCTGGAAGACCACCCAAGGGCAGCCAAGGAGGAACCCCAGGAAAGAGGTACCTCAGATCCTTGCTGAAAAAGGATATCACAACACAAGTTTTTGAGCTTTTGTAATGACAGGAAAAACATCAGCTCACCATATAATCCTAAGAACTGTCAAGCACTTTACAATCTGAGCCTATAGATGTCACATTTGCTCAACATTTTCCAAAATCACATTATCAAGCTAAGAGAACTATTTTGTTTCAGAAGAACAAAGCTTCACTAGGCAACTGATTATGCAAGTTTCTGTTTGCATTTCCAGGCAGACAAAAGAAGGCCACACTTGGCAAAAATTAAATCTGTTCATATATAGTGTTTTCCTTCTGTTGATAGCTAGAGACACTCTTGTATATATAATGGGGTATTTTAAAAAATAGTGGTTAATTAAAGAAGATTTGTTCATAATTAAGCTAGAAAAATACAGTTACTCAGGTAGAAAAAGTACAAAACACATATAACCCATTCACATTATCTACAGTGATAACATAGGGACATGTTCTATGCATAAAGCAGCTAGCATTACAAATGCATACTGATTTTCAAAGTCAGTTGTGTGCATGTGTTTGCAAATACCTTACATGTTGCTTCCCAGATAGAAACCTGGCAAGTATTTCCTAGATGTAGAATCATAAATCTTGTGCCTGAACATGGTGGAGCATGCAACTGACTGACTGGTTTTGTACACATAATGTAGGCATGGCAAAACCATCTGCACATTCCTCAGTTTGAAATTGAAGACCTATTGCCTTTTGGCTTACAAGATTTGTATTTTCAAACTTGTAGCCAGCAAAACAATACACATCAGTGCTGAATCAGTATGAAACAAAACATAGTTTCTTTTTTTTTTTTTAGTTTTTTAGTTTTCTTTCTTTTTTCTTTTAAACCAAGTCCTCTGATTGTAGAATGTCATCCTTAAAATACTTGTATACTTTGTATGCTGGATAAATTAATCCTATTTGCATACTCCAAAGGGGTTAAAGCTCCCCCGCTCCACACATCAGAAAGAACCCCTTAAATAGCAGGAAGGGTGCGTCTCTGTTGTGTTGTTAACTCAGGGTGCCACACATCCACAATGAATATCAGACGATAATTTTCAGCCTCCTGCCATACTTCATGTTCGAAAGAGTCATCAAAAATAAGAACTTTCCCTTCTTCCCAGGCTCTGCAACACAAAAAAGAACATACTTTAGTGTAGTATTTGAAGGGTTGTGGAGCAAGCAAGCTATATATCAGCTTTAAAGATGCTCTTTGACTTACAAGAAGGATTTAGAAAGTACAGATTGCACAGTCAAGATTTCACTACCTAATATAAAGAGATTGGAGTGTCTGAGTTTTAATTGAAATAAACTACAAAAAAAAAAATTAGTCTAGTGGGCTTTCATATTATTGACAGATCATTTCCCCTCTGCTAGTTATGCCCACAAACACACTCAGCCATTTATACATAGTATGTATATAAATATGTTACTTATATACTTTTAACAAGTTGACACATTAAGAAGGGAGCGGGTATAATACCAGTGTGATAAACCACTTCTTTTCTAATCAGATATATTATTGTTGTACATAAGTGATGGAAACTGAGCGAATGACCCAGTAATATGGTCACAGGGGTCAAAAAGAAATTACATTAAATCAATTTGCTTTTTCTAAAAATCAGAGCAACAGAATTAGACCCACCTCATACTTAAAACCAGTCACCTTTTAACAATCTTGTGTCTTAAGTCCATTCAAAACACTAAGCCTAAAGATTTCTCTTGAGAGGAAGGTTGTAATGCCATAGTGTATACTGGGTTGACTATACTGTTAAAGGGGAAATGGGAGGATGAGACCCCAGAACTTAAAGCCCCTCTGCTTGCCAAGTACTGATTAGGCAGAACAGATTGTTAAAAGGATGTAAATACCCTGGGTGAGCATTATAGCAAGGAAGAGCCAAATTTTAACAGTAGTACTTTTCCAAGATTTGTAGCTTTGTTAGGGACAAAAAGGGGTACACACAATTTACTCAAAGTGGTTTGGCTTTGAGCACCTCCATTGTTTGAAAAATTAACAGAGACTTTGTATAACAGTGTTGTTACTTGGTAGAAGAATCAGTATTTCTGTCAATTTTATGAAATATAGAATCACAGAATAATTTCAGTTGAAGAAACTTTGGAAGGGCACGTGGTCCAAGCCTCTGCTCATAGCAAGACTCACTGCAAGTTAGATCCAATTTTGAGGTTAGATGAGATACTCAAAAATCTACTAGTGAAGAACCTGAGATATCTGCAACCACAGTCACTCCACCATCTCCTCCCATGTTTCACCAGTCTCACTGTGAAAACTTCCTTCTATCTAAATGAAATTTCCTTCACCATCACTTGTGTCCATTACCTCTCATTCTATAACTGCACCTTTCTGAAGAGTCTGGCTCTGTCTTCTGCAGTCACCTTTTAGTAGCTGAAGACAGTAACCAGGCTCATCTTTAGCCATCTTCTTTTCTGACTCCAAACCAATTCGTTGAGCTTCTCCAGTCTCCTAATCATCTTTTCATCCTCCACTGAAGACTGTCTAGTTTATCAATTACTTTTTTTTGTACTGAAGAGTCACAAACTGGACACAGTACTCCAGAGGCAGCATCTTGAGTGTAGAAGAGGCAGAAAAATTGTACCCCTCAAACTGTTTCTTACAAACTTACTAATACAGTCCAGTAAACAGGTAGCCTTCATCAAGAGGAAAGAAGATTGTAAATCATGTTCACTGTGGTTGCTGGGACCCTAAAGCCCTTTTCTGCAAAGCTGCTTTCTATGCAGTCTTTACCCAGCCTGTAGAGTTGCAAGGTATTGATCTGTTATCACCTGCAGGACTTTGTATTTGCCTTTGTTGAACTTCAAGTTTCAGCTGGTGCACTTCTCTAGCCTGCTGAGAACTGGATTCATAACTTTGAGGTAGTTTAACACCTGATTATACCCCTTCAGGTGAGACTGGATGAAAAAGTCAAGTTAACAATGGTCAAAGCCACTCTACAATGAACACAATCAAGTTTTTTAACAGAATTCCTTAGGAGCTGAAGCAGTTCAAGAGGGTGGATGCCCTTAAATGGAATTAAGCACTATGAACAATAACAATGGTAAAGAAAAAAAGGTCTTGCCATCAAAGATGGAAATACATTGCCTAAGCTTATTCAGCTGTGTCCATTCACAGAGAAAACAACTGTATTTTTTCAAAAACGGGATGGAAACTAAATTCATACTCCTAGTTCATGTCAGTATTTTTAATTCAACAAAAGCAAAAACCAAACATCAAAATTTATGGAGTTGTGCTGTTATGTTCTGAAGAGAAATGGAAATTGAAATCTGATCATTTCAACTTCAATTATCATCTAAATAAAAAAATAATTTAAGCAAGAGTCAATAAACCAGAAAGCACAATATAGTAAAAAAATTCACACTGATTTGCATACAGACATGAGCCTTGAATGC
>WEIV01000919.1:0-16007 GCA_013390005.1 Calyptomena viridis
CAGGCGCGGGGCCAGGGCGGGCGCAGAGCGGCCGATCCCGACGGCGAGATGCCGGCCACCGAGAAGGACCTGGCGGAGGACGCGCCTTGGAAGCGGATCCAGCAGAACACCTTCACCCGCTGGTGCAACGAGCACCTGCGCTGCGTCAACAAGCGCATCGGGAACCTGCAGCATGACTTGAGCGACGGGCTGCGGCTGATCGCGCTGCTGGAGGTGCTCAGCCAGAAGCGCATGTACCGCAAGTACCACCAGCGGCCCACCTTCCGCCAGATGCAGCTGGAGAACGTCTCGGTGGCCCTCGAGTTCCTGGAGCGGGAGAGCATCAAGCTGGTCTCCATCGGTGAGTGCGTCTCCGGCAGGCGGCTTTTGTTGTTTTCTCATTTTATTGTGTTTTTTCCTGCGCCGGACCTTTGCCTGGCGGAGCCGTGACGGACTCGGGGCGCTGGGGGCTGCGGGCTCGGAAGTTGCGGGGTTGCTGCTGCTTCTATCTTTAAAGAGTTGTGTTTGCCATGGGACTGCCCCACAGCCCGGCTGCCGGCGTTGGCAGTGCGCTCCTGTTCTCCTCTGCGTCTCTCTTGGTCATTACTTCATAGGTGAGGCTTTCCTTTCTCGTCTTTACTGAAGAAAGCCAGTGCCAGAGCACGTTCTCTCCTTGTGCAGACAGTTTCCCCGGGCACCGACCCCTCCAGCAGCTCGGCAGGAGGTTCCTGCCTTAGCCGAGTGTACCTGGGCTCTGGCAGGTACACAGACTCGTGGCTGTGCGGAGATAGCTGCTGCCGTAGGTAGTATAGGACAGTGAAGAAACTTTTCTTGCTCACCACAGCCCAGTAGATGATGCCAGTGTTCAGATTAGCATTGATGCTTGCTTGCTTAAGCGCAGTTGCATCTTTTGAACGGGATTGCACTTTCTCCTCAATCTTGCTGCTGCGGTAGGTTACGGCAGGAAATGTTCAAGGAACCCTGTTAACCCCAGGCAATGGGTGCTTTGAGCTACTACCACCCTGGCTGGCATGAGATTTGCCTGTGCATGCCATCCTGGAGTGTGCAATCGGTACATAACTGGTGATTTGCACAGGAAACTAAAGTTGCTGACGTGCACGTCGGATTTCAGATGATCCCTCAGGAATGCATACGGTGACCGTTTTGGGAATAGCTCAGGTGTGGCCACAACGTAGTTTGTAAGGCAGTAATTTGAATGCCTGAGAGATCTCTGGGAAAGAATGTGAATGCCTTTTCTAGCTCTTTGCCAGATAACTCTTAACTGCTCCCTCCTGATGACTCTGGTCTCGATGAATTGCGCAGCTGAATTTGGGTGAGTGTAGCTCTGCTCAGTTTTCTAAAACTCTTGGCCAAGTTGAAAGCTGTTTCTCTTCAAAGGCTTTACAATAGCAAGAAAATAGAAACTTCTCCAGTTTAGGGGAGACGAGCCCTCTCTGGAAACCCGTGGCTAGGTGGAGTAGCTGAGTACTCTACTAGTGTGTAAAGGCAGCTTTGGACAAATAGAAGTGAGGACTGTTGGGTCCTGAGTGGCTGGTTATCCTCCCGGGGCAGAACAGTTAACGTACTTGCAGCTGGGAATGGAGCTGGTGCTAATTATTTACTTAGAGATGAATTCCCTTCTCACACGGTGGGGTTCAAGTTGCAGCTGCTGACTCTTGGGCTGAGCTTTTGCTGACATCAGAGCTCACCTTTCTGTGGCAGCTGCTGGACTAGCTCCTTACAGCCACAATCGTAACACCAGGCCAGCACTCCTTTCCTATTGTATTGTTTGCCTTAGAAAAATGTTGCTACTCCAACTGCCTTCCTATTTGTCTGTGGAACTTCCCGAGGGCTGCGGGTTTGGGAGATCAAGGTTAGTCCAGTCAGGTCTGGCTTCCAGCAATTTCCTTTCTAGAAACACTGCTGCAAAAACACAGCTCCCTTGCAGGATTAGACTGAGCTACAGGGTGGCTGTAAAAATTTAAGAGATGTCTAATTATTTTGCAGCTTACTTGTATTGTGTTGACTATTAAAAAACAAATAAAACCCCCAAACAAACCCTGAGAAAACTTGAAGCTTTGGCAGAATGGAATTACTATGGCTGCTAGTGCCTTTGCCATATCCCAGCCTCTGCATGAAGGGATGTACAGCTCCATCCATTCTGTGCCACCCGAGCTGGAGCCAAGAGGTAGCACAGGAGCCCTACTGTACAGCCCTGGATAAACAGAACCAGTCCTGAAAAAACATCCTGAATGCCCTTTACAAAAAAGATGTTCTGAGTGATCTTTGCAGTGCTCCACTGGGCTGAAGGGCTGAAGCTCTCAGCACCTCTCCTGCAGGTGCAGCATCTGCTGGGATCACTCCCTGCCCCTGCTATGTTTCTCCCTGCAGGTTCTGAAGAACTTGGGGCTTTCTTTTTGTTTCTACTGTTTAGTCTCTTGTGTGTGCTGAGCACAACCAGGACCATTGCAGGCCCTGGAGCTAAACTGAAAAAAAGAAACCGGTAAAGAGTTTAGGTGGAAAACTTTTATGACCACATAGGTCTTTAGGGCCTGGGGTGTTTAGGGCCAGCTCTGAGCCAAATCAACTGGGAAAACCTGACAGCTGCACCTTCTGGATTTCTGGCATTAATAATGCCATCAGACCTCTGCTAAGTGGATGCAGTGCCTGTTCCAGTTATTATTTAACTTCCAGGAACATTTTGGAAACCATGTATTATGGCTCAGCTACTGCTGCTGTACTACAAAGACACTTTAAAACCTTTTCAGTAGCAAGCTTCTGGCATTGAATCTTTGTCCATTTAAAATAAGTCTGCTTATATACAGAGAAACTGGTTTAATTTACAGTGTTTGACCACAACCCTTTCTGAATGCACATTAGCAGCCCAACCTCTCCTGCTGTTGTTACACCTTGTTTAGTCTCTTCTTGGAGTCTTTTGGTGGTTTCTGAGCTTTTCTTCTAGGCATGAAGTGCCCTTTCTTCAATGCAAGTTTGCCTGCATGTGTGACCTACTGTAAAAAAGGCCACGAAGCACATCAGTGCTTTGTGCCATCCAGCAAAGATGGGACTGAACGCTCTGAAAAACTTGCTGTGAGGGGAAGTGACTTCATGGAGCCTTCTGCTCAACACGAGGTGGCTGCAGTGCTGTTCAAGTGTTAACAAGTGTTAAGTCTAGCTTTTTTTCCTTGTCTGCTAGACTGAGATAATTGCAGATTCCTGGGTGTTGAGTGGCATATGGCATGACAGGCACTGAGAGTAGGATGCCAGGAATGCAGAGCACAAGGGCTTTGCCCTTGGCTGAAGGGGCCGATCAACTCTACAGATTGCTTAGCAGAGAAGGGAAGGGGGGTTGAAGCTAATTTGGCACTGAGCTTGTCCCTAGAAACCCTGATAACGGGCAATAGAAGTCAACTGATTTATTTTAGAAATGGAGGAGTTGGGTATTTCAAGCCTGGCAAATGGTTTTTGGCTGTGATATGCCAAGTTGCACCTAGGCTTGCAGGCAGCAGGTCTTAGGTGTGTACTGCTCAGTGCCTGTTGGCAGTGTTCTCGTGGCTGCTGCTTGCCCAGCAGCCTCATGTCACTGGCAGAGGCTGGATGGGTGCCAAGCTGGCTTGTTGGGGAAAACTGCAGTCTTGGGCTGCCAGAGTCAGATTGATCAAACTGAAAAATGTGGGTTTTCTGCTAGGTGGTACTTTCATTGGGTAAGTGAGCTGACCTGGCTTGCCTTGCAACAGCAGGATGTCAAGTGGTGATGCAAGTAAATGGATGGGCAGTGGCTGGTGTGCTGCTGTGGCACTGGGATCTGGTACTGGCCTTGGCTAAGTTTGTTTGTGTGGTTTGTTTTCAGGTCAGTCTTTATGGTGGTCCTGAGTGCCATGGTAGTGCCTTCAGGGAGTAGAGTTGTGCCAGAAAGGAGATGGAGGAGGAGAGGATGGTGTTATAATCATGGTCTATTGGTACTTGCCTCATGGAGACTTTGGTGGTCTTGGCATGTCCCAGCTGCAGGACTGTTTCTGGATGGGCTGCCTCTGACCTGTGTCTTGGGTGGGGTTTTGGTTAATGACCAAATACTTGATGCTTGCACTGTGGTCTATAGCTCAGACCTCCAGCATGCACTAAAGGTGAAAGTATCTTGACCTGTGAATCTGAGTACCTTATGGAAATCTCATTTTAGGAAAGTAATTGAAAACCAGCTTTTTTCCCTAGGCTGTTGATACACTGAAGGGTGACAAAGCAAACCTTATGTTTCTAGAGGAAAATTAGTCTCTTCTAAAGCTTAGTGCATGTATTGTCCTCTAATGCCTAGAGCTAGGTGCTCGAAAACTGAAAAAAGAAAAATGTGTTTTCAGCTTGTGTATATTTAGGGACCCTTCTGTCTCACTTGTTGTTCTATTAATATATCCTAAGGAGGTAGTCAAAATAGTTGCATTTTGTCTGCCACTTGTCTGTGATTTCCCTGGAGGCTATTTTCTGGGAAATATCCAGTGTGTCTTAAAAGCAGATTTCTGCTTCTTGGAAATGTGACAATCCTTCCCCTTGAAAGTAATTTTTGATAGACTGGCAGTGGACCTCACTGCTGGAGACTGGAGGTAGCTTCAGCTTCAGAGGATGCTTGGTCTCCTCAGGACCTTCTGTTTCAATAGTTGGACTGCTGGTCTAATGAAAAAGTGCCTTTGCCTGAACTATTATTTCCAAGTTACAGGAAACTTTAAGGTAGCACACATAGACTGTTCTTGCATTCTTTTACATAGGAGCGGAAACTTGTAAAGTGATCAAACTTCAGTAAAATTACTTGGGACCAGTTAGACTAATGTGCTAAACAGCTTTTTCATTTAAGGCACTGAACACTATGCCAATTATTCAAGAAAGACTGAAGTCTTAACTGCTCTATATTCTAATGGCATGTCCTGTATTGACTTACATGGCGATGTTTAAATCTAAATGGGTTAGGATAACTCTTTTCTAGCCTACAACTGTAATCTAAGAAGGTGGTTAGCCTTGTGTGTGGCCGTGCTGCTATGTTGCCAGCATTGTTCTGTGTTTGGTACAAGCAATGAGAAGTAAAACAATGGTCTCTGAATCCCCCAGGCTGCAGAGGAATTCTCTTCTCTCTGCCTCTCAGAAACAGATTTTGATGTGCAGTTAGTTTGGGCTCTGAACAAAGCCTGCCAAGTTTAGACCACTAATGCCTGCGTGACAAGCTCACCAGAGTGAAAGTGTGTTGCGGGTGAGGCTGGTGTGAACAAATCTCTGCTGTACCGTGGCACTCGCGAGGTCCCTGCCACCAGCATAAGCTGGACCTGTCTTGCTTTACTTCCTGGCATAATACTCAGTTCATGAATATGGCACCTGACCTATAAGTCATTGCAGTAAGAGATGCAAAGCTCAGTGACCAGGGGTTTGGCTCTGTTAGTGTTTGGTACCAGTGTGCCTAAAGAGCCTGTCACAGTGGCTCTTGCTTACAAAGCACTAAGCCTGACTGGCTGTTGGTGAGGTAGCCAGGCTTTCTGTAGAGAAGCATGTAGGTGCCTGTGGGTGGAAGTAGGTGGGGATTGGTTGCTGCAGTTTGCTTGGATGTGGCAAGAAGAGCAGAATCAGATATACCAAGTGTGTCTCTTATTGAGGAAGGAAATGCTGTGTAGCTGGATGTTAACTGTTGGGGGAAGAATCCAACCCAAAACATATGTAGCAAAGGCTAGGGGAAGGCACTGCCCAGCCTTGTAAGGAGATCTGAGCAGTTGGCTACAGCCTTTAAGGAATGGCACTGCTTAGTTTGTTGCCAGGTTGAATTCCTGCTAAGGGTGGTGGTGAGGTAGAAGGATATATCTTTACATTGTATTTGGAGAAATAAGCATAGCCGTTTTCATGAAATTACTGTATCTATGAAACTTGTGCTAGCTGCTTCTGTATCTTTTCTTGATTACTCTGTGTGTGTGTGGTAGAGGTGGATACTTGCCCACCCTCTGGCAACCACCAGCCAGGTGGGGTAAGTAGAGTTACCCTTGCTCTTTCTGGGAACTTGACCTCGGGTTCAGAGTTGAGTCAACTGAGATCTGAGGTTCTGTGCAATGGGCTAAGCAAGCTCTGCCTGTTGATTTGGATTATTGCAATGAAGCTTTAGTGAGGTTTTTCCTGTAGGTCTTGCTTCTGGGAGTTGGTGCAGATTTTTTTTCCCTGCAAGGCAAAAGTTTCTGTAGCTTGCAATCTGTGTGTTTGTATTCCTCATGAGGAAGAACCAGTGCTCTGTAATCTAATAGGGAGGACTTTCTTCCAGGTCATCATTAGGAGATAAATCCTAGTTCTGTACTCGAAAGCCTTGCAGTAAATGTATTGTATCTTAACCAGATGGTTCTCTGGGCTCTGATGTGGTCTCTAACCTGTCTGTGAGCTTGGCTTTCTGTCCCTCCTGCAACTAGGAGTTTTGAAGGTGTCTACAAAGTATCTGGTACATCCTATTGAGGATTAGATCTGCTATTGTGGTCTTTGGGTTCAACTAATGGATTGTAATTCCTCGTGTAAGTACTATTCTGCTGTAAGCAGTTGAAGTGTAACATCTGTAATGAGATGTATGTAATGTCTAGTTGCTACTGTGGTAACACAACCACTGCAAGAATCAACTGGATTTTTTGTGTTAGCGAGAACAAGCTGGGCCACTTCAAATAGCAGCCAAATGAAGCTTTGCCCAAGTTCCTGGGGGAAGCAAGGGTTGCCTGACACATCTTCCTTTGTGCTGAGTAACCCAGCAGACACTGCCCTGGGCTGCCTGAGGGTGGGCAGAGGGTGGAGCAGTTGAATTCTGTCTCCCCTGATGTGATGGGTTGGGGTTGATTGGACCTCCTGCTGATACTGCCCTTGAAAGAAAGCAGCCATGTCTCTATAAACTGTCTGAGAAGAGTGGCCACACATACAGCTGCACTGTCTGTTTGCTAGTGGGATGCTTCCTCTGAGTCAGAGAGGTGATGATCCTCTGCTGTTCCTTACAACCCACAAAAGCAGACAGCTAATCTCGTGGAAGGAACAAGTAAATGCAGAAGGCAATCTCTAAAGCATAAATTCAGCAGATACCTTCAGAGTTAATTTCTTTGGGTCATTGAAATATAACAAGTTTTACTGAGCAGGCTGGTAAGCCGATAGTGGCAGAGCTTTGACCTCCAGGCCGGGGCCTTTCTTGCAAAGGGACAAGCTGTTTTCATGTAACAGCAGCAGCAGGTTGCATGAATTCTCCTGCCAATGTTACCCAGTAACAGCACAAAAATTACTGTGGGCTGTAGTGACATCATGGGCTGTGGCTCCTTCTCCCCTGCTTCGGGCCATGCCGTAAATCATGACGCATTTATTTGTCAGTGCATTGAATTAATCCAGCATGAGCTGGCCAGGCTGTGTGGCAGCACAGCTCCCAAATGATGGGTCCTGTGAGGGCGAGGTGGGCACAGGCTGGCATGCTGGCACTCAGGCTGCCTGCTGAGAAGGACAAATTTTGCAAGGGCTGTCACAGCAGCACGTCCCAGTGTCACCCAGGCACACTGATGTGGGTGGTGCTGGCATGACGTGGGTGCTGTGCTGAGCACTCGGGCAGAGGCTGTCAGCTGCCCTTTGCTCTCCCCGTGCTGCTGGGGTGGCTCTTGCTGCCTCCTGCTTGCCTGGGTGGGGTGCAGGCATTTGTGACACTGACCACATCCCTCTGCACGGCTGCTCTGCTGTGGAGCAGCAGCTGAAAGCAGTGGAGCCACCCTTCCTGCTATCCCACGGCCGGGGCGCTTCCGACCGCTTTTTGTGCTGAAATCCAGGGTTTCAGCTTTCTGTGCTGAGACCTGCACCATGACCTCTGGGCTGGGCTATTAAAAGTTGTTCTGAAACACCAACTCCTTTGCTTTGCATGGATGCTGTGAGCATGTCTGGACCTGGGGGCTGCCCCAGCCTGACCTAGGAGTAGGTTGCTGGCGGCTGCTCCCCTCCACTTCTTGTAGCCCACAGCAGTTTTGGGCTACCCTGTGTGCTGTGTGGCTGCCTACTGGTTTTGATTAGTCTGTGGCTGCTCTTGTGAGGAGACAATGTATGTGTCTGTATTTCTGAGCTTATATGAAAGGGCACTGATGTGGTTGGTGGGCCCAAAATGAGCTGTAGGTGGCAACTAGTGAGCTATGTTAAACACAGCTTTGAAAGTCTGCTCTGGAGCCCTACAGCAGAAGGTACAGCTTACAGAGCTATGCTGAGCAAACACCTCTGATATGTGCATCTGAAGGTTATTCAAACATAGAAGAGGAAATACTGTTCCCCTTGGCTAGATACTAAGTGCTCTATCTATTTGTCCTTTAATTGCTGTAATTAACTGTTTTGCATTCCCTTTTCTTACAACAACCTTACAGTATTAGGTGTAGCAGTTTTAGTGGACTTGCCATAGGCAAACACTGGCAAGCCAGATCTTGGAAATAGTTTAGGTCTCAGTGCTAAAACACTGAATACATCTTGGAGGGAACTTTGTGCAGATGTTCCCTTTGTTATAAGGTGGGTGGTAGGAGCAAGTTTTCCTGGTCTCACCACAGGATCAAAGAACTTGAGCTGAGGGGTATGTGCAGGGTCCTGCATTTGTCTCTGATGTGTCTTCCTTTCTGGGAACTGGCAATATAACAAATACACCTTGTATCTGTCTTGGTGTGAGACATGAGTCTTGGATTTTTCTGTCTGATTTTGATCCTTGCTACAGAACAGGAAACGCTGGCTTGCTAAACAAAATTGGTGTCTTAACTGTCATCTTGGTGGTGCAAGATATCAAGTGTTACCTCACCATCACAGCTAGACAGTGAATTTCTGTAGTTTCCTTCTCTCTGCCAGACTAGAAGTAATTTTGTTTGTCAGTCTCCCAAATAATCTGAAGCCCAGACACATTTGATCCTGCTCCAGCACCTGGATGCTCCTGCAGATCTACTGTTTGCTGGTGTCACTCTAGTTGGAGTGGCTCTCTGAGCAGTTGTCACTTGCTCAGACATGGCTCGTTATCAAATTCCCTTGTGGAGGAAGAATTGGTGTCTGAGCAGGCTTAACATACCAGCTGTGGGAAGACTTGGGATGCTAATCATGTTGTTTCAGCTTTGTTCTGGCTGTTGATCCACAGTGTGGTTGCATGCAAATATCTGATGGCTAATGTAACCGCTAGAACAAGATCAATGGTTTAATTAAAAGTCAAATAGAAACAGCTTTACTAGTCTCTGAGGATTATTTCTTCTGGTAACTCTTTTAGGCATGTGGTAAAAATGCAGCTATGAAGAAGTAGAAAAACTGATAGGAAAATTTGTGGTGACACTTGAAAGGGCAGCGACTTCCAGTGCCACAGCTCCAGCTCAGCAGTGCCAGACACTGTGGCTGTGAGAAGTCAGGACAAAGACATGGAGACCTTTAAACTGGGACCACAGGACCCTCTATAGTGATCCCATCTTAATACCCTCAATGGTTTGTGATTATGTGGCCCCATGCTATCTTGTGCTGGCTGAAGTGAGTTTGCTCTTGATAGGGTGCAGCATGTGCTGGACAACTGAACAGCTACATCAAACATGAGTGGCCAAAAGGAGGAGGGTAGCTTGCCACAACCAAGTACAGCTGCTGTTGGAGAAGACCCTGCCTGGCAAAGGTTGGCTGCATGTTGATGAACCAGCTCCTGTACTAGTAGTACTTCCCTGGCCTAACCTGAGTGCTAAGGAAGAGCAAGGATTGACAGCTCAATCAAGTAATCAAAGACCAAGTGAGATATCTACTTGAGAGGCCACAAAGTCAGGCTACCCAGGAGTGCCTGCAGGTCCCGATGGCCCTGAGCTGCAGTGTACACCAAGGCTATGTTAAACTCCTCAGAGCCATGCAGAAGCAGCCACAGCTCCCAGTTAGCCAGTTATATTTTGCATCCAAAAAACTTAGTCTTCCAGTGGTTCAGGTTCTCCCCCAAAACATGAGTGAAGGAGCACTGATTGCATTCAGCTCACAGCCACTGTACAGCAGGGTGGCTCAGCACTGCCCTTGGTGTTGTCACACGGGATGAGCATTGCTGAGCACACTAATGACTTGCAGACATCTGCAGTTTTGGGGATAGGAGCATGTGGAACTCCTGCACAAGGGTATTGCAATGACCTTGTCCCAGAGAATTAACTGCAGGGCCATCGAGATCCTCACGAGTACATCCCAATGCTTTCTGGAAGCAGTTTGGAACTACTCTGCAAGAGTTATCTCATGGAGGTGGTTTGTTCTGCTCTGAAAGCACCATGGGCAGCAGACTTCAGTGAGGAGCTGCTAGTTCAGGCCCTGGAAACAGTGGAGATGTCTGGGGTTTCCTGGATGGAAAGCTCTGCTGAACAGCACTTGACTCAACCAGGGAAGCCCCATGAAGTTAGTGGCATAAACCCCTGCTTCAACAAATCCACTTCAAATTTTGCTGTGGTTTTGTAGTCTAGCTCTAAGTTAATTGTTTAAGACTAAAGAAATACTTCTTCTGATAGTTTTCTTCAGTTATTTATGTCCCTTTGACTAGTTTTAATTGCAAAGAGAAAAAATGAACTGCTTCACACACAGTGCTGCAGCTATTGGTTGAAAGCACTGCCTAAGGCAGAGGAAGCTCAGATATTTTAATTAACCAGCTTTATTACTTAAATGTAGGCTTTAACAAGCTGCAGAATGTTTCTAACTCTACCTGTAAGAAAAGTAACTCAGGTTTCTGAAGCGATACCTGCACAGCAATAATATTCAAGCTCAAATGTAGAAGCTGAAAAAAGCAGTCCAGTCTTCATTTAGGAGTAAGATAAACACCTGTGGGGCTCTTGTTCTGTCTGGATGGAGGTAATAGCATGCTACTAAACATTTTGCATGGAAAAATGGAGGAATTACTAAAAAAGGAGGTGGCCTAATGCTGCACCAAGCCTGGTAGGTAACTGGAAGAGGTATGGGAGATCAGGCAGAGCAGTGTAGCTTGCTATGTTGCCCACAACTATTCCAGCCCTAGAGCCAGTGCTTTATTTTTTCGTTGTGTTAAAAATGTGAAATACAATAGGCTTGCAAATGTGAACAAAGGGAGACTGCAGATTAAAAATGAGATCTTGCAGCTGGTGAGGATTTGGGCAATTGCCTGCACCCTGCTTGGTCAGCATGTGTGTGGTGGAGTGCTGACCCTGAAGACTAGGGAGAGCTGCAAATTGGGAAAGACTTGTGTAAGGCCTTTAGTTAGAAGATTTGAAGTCCAGCCTCTGGAGAGGAAAGGTGGCATCCCTCTGAGTGCTGGCTAGTTTGGAAATGCTGTTAGCAGCCAGAGCCTGTTATGGCTGAGCAGCTCTCAACAAAGTTGTATTAGCCTGATGGTGTCAAATGGGCAGAGCTGCTTTTGCCTCTCCAGGAGCAACCTGTGGAGAGGAGAGTGTGAGGATGGCCACGAGCAGAGCTCTTGTGTGGCACAGTAGCCACGGGGATGGCCAGCCCATGGCAGCTGGGGTGGGGGGGGGGATGTCCCTCAGACTACTCAGGACGATGCAAAACTCACAGGTTTGAAGCTAAGCTTTGCTGTGCAGTGAGTGAGTGGGAGGAGGGGGTACGTGGTCTCATGAACTTGCATTGCACAGCTGGGGCTAATGTGTGCTCAAGCTGAACCATTAATCCCATATGGTCCTCTTTAAGGTGCTTACAGACCACCCGTGCAGACTGTGCCTCTGCAGATTCACCACTGCTCTCCAGCTCATGAAAGCTCCTCTCAGAAGAGGTCTGTCTGATAGTGGCTGCCACCGTTGGATGAATTACCTGGGCCTCAAGCCAAGCGTCTATTCCTTATGTTAGCGGCTTGTAGCTGAAACCGTATAAACACAGTGCTGTCGTGTGTGGGATGTTAAACACACAGGGCTGAAGTCGCCACCGTGCAGGGGCGAGTCTTGCGGGATGTGCAGATGGAAGTGTGTTTACTGCTGGTTTGCACAAGTATACAAAAATGTGTTTGAACAAGCTCACTGTTTCCCCAGAAAGAGGGGAAAGCTTCCTCCTTCAAGAAGCATCTGCACAACACTGAATATTTTTTTTATTTGAGAATTGACATTTCTAGAAAGAAAATTAACTTCTTCCTTCTTGCACAGGGATGGTCATGGTTTACAGTCGAGGGAAGAATAGGTGTCTGTATGAGAAGGCTCATGAAGGGTTAAATCTGTCTGGCTTACACACAGAAACATTAAGACATCTACATAGTGGTCATAAAAAAGCAGCAATGCCTTCCAGGCCCATGCATGTGTTTGTAGTGACTGTCCTGAGCATCCTCACTTGGTGTGTGGCTGCAGAAAGCAGCCTGGCCTGTGCAGATGTGCCACCCCTCCTGATGGGCACTCACATGGCAATGCTGTCGCAGTGGCTGGAGCTCAGGGGCAGGATCATGGCTGGTGTTAGTGAGTGCAAGGCTGCTTCTGGTGCTCTGTGTTTGTGTTAAGAGTGTGTGCTATGTCTGAATGTCAAAATGAACTGGTGAAATGGCTCAGATGTTGGAGGGGTATCTCCAAAGCAGCTGTTCCTGTCTTCAGTGGGGGTACAATTGCAGTTTGTCGGGGTTTAAACCTAGCCAGCAACTCTGCCCCACACAAGCTCTCAATCACTCTTGTCCAGTGGGATGGGGGAGAGAATTGGAAGAGTAAAAGTGAGAACTCGTGGGTTGAGATGAAGACAATTTAATAAACAAAGCAAAACAAGGCATTCATTCACCACTTCCCAGGAGCAGGCAGGTGTTCAGCCATCCCCAGGAAAGCTGGGCTCCATCACATATAACGGTTCCTGGGGAACACAGGCAACATCACTCCAAATGTCCTCCATTTCCTTCTCCTGGCTTTGTGCTGAGCATGACTCCATATGGTATGGGATATCCCTTGTGTCAGTGGGGGTCTGCTCTCCCCTCCCAGCTTCTTGTGCACCCCCAGCCAACTTGCTGGTGGGGTGAGAGACAAAATGCCTTGACTCTGTGTCAGTGCTGCTCAGCAGTAATGAAAACATCCCTGTGTTATCAACATGGTTTTCAGCACAAATCCAAAACACATCTCCATACCAGCTACTGTGAAAAAATTAGCTCAATGTCAGCCAAACCCAGCACAGTGTTTAACTTTTCTGGTTGCTTCTCAGGGAAATGGTTGGACAGAGGTAGCTGATCTGCTGATATGTTCTGGAATAACTATTAAGGTGCAGAGGGCTATGGAGCATCTGTAATGTAGTACCTGGGCTTATATGCTTCAAAACAAGCCTGCATAGGGCAGTGCTGTTAGGTGCTCAGAATCAAAGACTATCAAAACTGAGACAAACCACAAACCTTTTGCACAGCTAAAGTAATTGGCAGGGTGCTTTCTGATGTGTCACCAACCCCAGACCACAAAGTGTGCTCCAATCCTATGTGCTTTGGTGCTGCAGTGTGGAGTGGAGATGGGTTGAGCTGTGCAGGGCTGCATGAATGGGGATTTCCTTTGAACAGCCTTGTGCACAGTGAATCACAGTCACTACAGCAATTCTGGTTTTAAATGGAAAAATTGAATCTTAGTGTATGTTGTGGCCAAGGATTTCCCCAAACAGTAATCACTTCTGATAATTTCTAATGTGTTGGTTTTGGCTTCAGAAAGTCCATCCATTGCAGCTTTTGTGCCTGGTGTCTGTTGCACAGACAGCTCTATCTGAATGGGCTCATTTATCTCAGCAGAATTTTACATGCTGTTTCATATAACTATCTTGACCTACTCCCAATGTGAGTAAACACACTGTTAGTAACTCAGAGGTCACTCTGGTGTCTGGAAACTTCTGAATTATTTGTTGCTTCTTTGGTCTCCCTGAGGCATCTTTTTTCTTCAGCCATGTCTCTTGCAACTTTTTCATCTCCAATGCAGTCTGGTGCCTGAAGGTGGACCTTTCCTTTGTCCTCTGCACTGAATCTTGGTAACCTTCCTTCAATAATGTGAGATATAGCACATCACTAATGGCTTGTCACCAAATGCCTCAGCCAGCCCCTGGGAGGTCTTTGCATGAACTAGACAGGTTTTTGACCTTGATGAGACCTGAAGTAACCTGTGAGATTTAGGATTACCTTAATCCTACAGAGATGGTTACAGCACTCTCATGCTTCAGAGGAAATTTGTAGCTTTGTTGTGTCACTTGTAGAATTCTGACTCTACAGTTGTTTTTATCAGTTCAGCCTTGCTGATTGAGGCTTGGCTTCCTAGTTGTGTAAGTACATGATGTGTTGTGAGGAGGTAGTTTTTTTAATGCATGCTTGAATGAAATAACCTTGAATTGAGCAGACTCCTAGATAAGTATTTTGAGCAGGGCTTAGACAATTCTGCATTTGACTAAAATTTTAATGTCTTGCTTAAAGTGAAATTTGTTTCCTATGAATTGGCTAGTGTTGTTGCTGACTCAGGTGTAGCTACCTGCTCTGATGGGAAGGTGCAGCCTCCCTGTGCCATGGCAGCAAATGTACTGACCCCTGGGGAGCACAGACCTGGCAGAGGATCATTCCCCTTTCACTCCTGTCTCATGCCCAGAGGATGGAGATGTAGTTTGTGTCGAGTCACTTGGTTTCAAAAGCTGAGCCAAGCCTTTCTCAGCACAGTGTGGCAAAAGCAGGAGGAGGCCTTTCTTTCTCATCCCTCCATCATTTAACAGAAATCCACTTTCTGGTATGTTCACTCCCTACTGTAGGGACTTTCCTTCCCAAGTAATTCCTGGATGATTAATCAGCTCTTGAGTGCTTTGTGTTACCTTGTCCTTACAGCTTCCTGGGGCTTCCCTTCTCCAGGCTTTGAGCTTGGAGCTGTGGGGGCGGGTGTCTGCGTGGGTGCTGTCCTGCAGCCCTTCTTACAGCCCCATCCCGCGCTGCCTTGCGCTGTCCGGGGGCTTTCCTAATCCACCCGTTGTCCAGGAGGTTGATGTAGCCGGTCTCGGCATGATGCCATCCGTGCTGTCCTGGGGGACGGGGGGCTTCTGCTTCACTCTGAGCCCTTGGGGAGCAGGAATCCCCCATGCAGGCTCAGGCTCCCTTTGCACAGCGAAGCATGCAGGGGCTGCTGCTGTGCCACCCAGCTTCCACTCATTCCTGTCTGGAAACGTAGGTCTGTGCCATCGAGGGGGTTGCGCGTCAGCTGCCGGTTCAGTGCCGGTGCAGGGACTTGCACAGTCTGCCCCGGGCACAGGCGAGCGGGAGCCGCGGTGTCCCGGCCTCTCCTGGGACCGGCAGCAGCACCGAGGGGCGTTGGGATGAGCTCAGCAGCGGGGAATGCGCTTTGCTGGGTGCGGGGACTGTGCTCGCAGGGCCCATTGTCGGTGGTTTTGGCAGTGATGCCATGGCCGGCGTCGTGCCGAGGCAGGCCCGGAGCCCTACGCGGGGCAGGAGCCGCAGGTGGGGCGCGGGGTTCCGGGTNAGGAATCCCCCATGCAGGCTCAGGCTCCCTTTGCACAGCGAAGCATGCAGGGGCTGCTGCTGTGCCACCCAGCTTCCACTCATTCCTGTCTGGAAACGTAGGTCTGTGCCATCGAGGGGGTTGCGCGTCAGCTGCCGGTTCAGTGCCGGTGCAGGGACTTGCACAGTCTGCCCCGGGCACAGGCGAGCGGGAGCCGCGGTGTCCCGGCCTCTCCTGGGACCGGCAGCAGCACCGAGGGGCGTTGGGATGAGCTCAGCAGCGGGGAATGCGCTTTGCTGGGTGCGGGGACTGTGCTCGCAGGGCCCATTGTCGGTGGTTTTGGCAGTGATGCCATGGCCGGCGTCGTGCCGAGGCAGGCCCGGAGCCGTACGCGGGGCAGGAGCCGCAGGTGGGGCGCGGGGTTCCGGGTGGTGCCTCCTGCCCCACGGCTGCCGGCACCCGGCCGTGCTGGCCCACGAGCCGGGCCGGGTTTTGGGGTCAGTGTGGCGCTGGTGTGCTGGCGGGCAGCCCCGCCAAGCTGGCGAGGAGCTCGGTGGCTGCGGACAAAGCAGCGCTCATGGCAACTTGCTGCTGTACAAAGGCTGAACATTCAGACTCCTGCCTTCCCCCCCCCCCCCCCCCAAAAAAAAA
>WEIV01000919.1:16013-93350 GCA_013390005.1 Calyptomena viridis
AAAAAAAAAAAGAATCTCGAATAATTAGCGCAGCATTCTGGTGTGTGGCTCGGCTGGGTATCTGTGCTGTTGTCCTGCAGCTGTGAGTGGGGACCTGCTTGGCAGGGAGCAGCTGAGTCTGAAATAACCAGTGTGAATGGCAGCTTTTATTCTTCTGTGTTACATCCTTGCTCACTGCTAATCCTGTCCCAGCAGTGTGCAGGCAGTGTGGAGCCCTTCTGGTGCTCACAAGGGAGGTGCTCCCCAGGACCACTCATGGCAAAGGGTTGGATGTGCACTAACACCTGCCTGTGGCTGTTCCTGAACATAAGAGTAACACCTTCTTATATTGTAACTTGGTATGTCTCTAAAGGCAGCAGAAACCCTAGATGTGTTCAGACTGAAAGTATTAAGGAATTTGATCATAAGCCACACACAGTTTGAGTTTTTTCCCCACCTACCCTAGCAATTCCTAATTTTGAAATTCTTGACTTCTCCTTCCAGCCCCCTTGGGTGATTTCAGTTTCTCTTGGAGAAGCTGGCTTTTTTGCTGTTGCTGCTGTTATACCACTGGCTTAAACTCACTTCATGTTATGCCTTTCTCTTCTGGATGTGAGATGTGAGTGGTCTCTGGGTGCCTATTAAGAAGTTGGGCAGAGCTATTTTAATCTGTATTTTGCTTCTGTGAGCTCGCTGGTTTGATTATTTTTATTCTTTACTGTATTGAGAGTCTGTATGATATTTTTTTCTTGCCAAACTTACACTGAAAGGACTGGATTTGAACTTGTTTTTTCAGTTGCCAGTTCCACCTCATGAGATCCTTTCCAGAGGCTCAACATGCAGCAGTATATAGTACAGAGAGGTGGATGCAACAGTGGCCTGAAGTTCTCTGACACAATTCATTCCAAATTCAGTTAAAGTAAAAAGCTATTTTAGTAGTTTAAAAACCTCTGAACTGTAATGTGTAATATTTCAAATCCTAAGATGTATCTCACAAAAGAATCTTACTTTTTTTTTTTTTTAATAACCAGATACTCTGGTGAGCATAGAGGAAAATGGTTTCCATCCCCTTGCAAAAAAAATAAAACCCCAAATTTTTTTCCATCTTCCTGTCTGTGCCCAGATCAGCACTCGGTTACTGTTCTTACAACCCTCCAGGGAAAAGTCATTATTTCTCTGGAAAACCTACCTTGTAAAAAGCTTAGTGGGTTTCTAAGTATACATGGTGTATCACTTAGGTTTCCTGAAGATACGTTTCCTCAGGTGATGAACTCCCTAAGGCTCCTCAGTGAAGCTGATCACTGGCTGTGCCCTGGCAGGGTGCAGGAGCCGAGCTGAGAGCAGGTGAACTGAAAGCCCAAGGGTATTCAGGTAAGCTGGATGCCGAGGAACAGCTCTCCTGGGGGTGATAGCATCACCTGCAAATGCTGCTGAGCAGCAAAGCTGCAATGGGCCTGTAGCATGTTGCTGTTAAGAGCCCAGCAGGTTGTAGGTAGGAATCCATGGAACCGGCCCAAGTCCCACCAGCCCAGGGCCAGCTCTTGGCAATAGGCACAGCTGTGCTCCCGTGGAGCGAGGGCTGCACACGGCTGGGTGACAAGCGAGGTGCTGAGCCCTGAGGAGCTGGGAGGGGGACCTGGGCCTAAGGGTCACTGGAGGAGATGGTTGCAGTATGTTCTCAAAGCACAGAGGAATCTCTTTAATTGATTTAAAGGCATATTATCCCTACAGAGGATGTCACTAATGTCTTTAGCAGGCACAGTAAGCCTGTGAACACATACTGTGTGCTTCAGCAAAGAATTTCCTTAGGCAGCTTGCTCAGCTCCATCTCATCTGCATACTTCTGTTTGGCACGAAGTGCAGAGCTGGGCTTTTGAAGAGCTCTGTTCAGGGTGGACTTTTCTTTGTTCCAGAACAATTAAGCGCTAATGAGACCTTAATTTTTCTGTCCCTCAACTGCTATACCTGTTTATATATATAACTATATGTAAGGTCAGAATAATTAGAGGTGGGAAAATGCTCAGAAACTTAAAGATGCCAAGGTTTAGGGAGAGACTGTAAAAATTTTAAATGATCTATAATTGAGATGAACTTTGTGCTATACAAAGTTCCTTCCATGTCTGGAAATAAGGAGTAAGGGCTGGTGGTGATACTGCTCCTTTGTTTTTTATTAAGGACCATGCATCTTGAGTTCTCCCCATAGAACAAAAATTTAAATAGGGAAGACCTGGAAACTGGAGAGGATGACCTCTTTCTAGAGAAGCTGGATGCAAAGATCAGTACTGGTTGTGGTTTAACTTCGGTGTGTGAAAATCAACAGCAGAGTTTCTGAGATGACTGCTGAGACAGTGACCAAACTGTGTTGACTGCAACCTCAGCCAAAAATTATTTTTAAAAAATAAAATAAAATTCACTACTCAAAAGTTGCTTTTTCAGGCCTTCATTTGTTTTTCAAGACTTCCACAGTCTGTATGACTAGTTTAACTTAGTAAGGAAGCTGTCTGCTTCAGTAGCTTATCTTGTTTCCACTAATTGTCCAACAGAGAATGACTTGCAGCTCTGCTGCAGGGCAGAGTTTAAGGAACATTGCCATAATTTGGGTAGTGCTTAATCTGAATGCAGAGCAGATTTGCACTTGAGCAAAAGATATTAGTCACAAACTTTTTTGTAACACTGGCTTTGTTGGGTTTTGTTTGTTTGTTTGTTTTTTGTTTTGTTGGGTTTTTTTAATTGTAAATTATAGACCTAATGAAGATCATGTAGTTCAGGCCATGTGCTTCAGGCACAGTTTAGGGATCTCTGCTGGAGTGAATAAATGTGCAAGCTTCAAACCAAAGCCAGGTTTCAGTTCTGGCACTTGCTCCTGGGGCAGCTGCAAGTACAAATGCAGAGGACCAAACATTGGTGGTTTTCCACTCAGTAGGTTGAGTTGGGAAGTTTTGTGCCCCAAGCCATAAGAATGACACACATTTGTCTCAAAATGGTCACATTGCTAGCTCAGACTAGTCAACGCTGCTGGCTGAAGCTGTGGCACTTTTAACATCTTTCTTAAGAAAGGAGTGTGATTTTAACAGTCCAAGTGTAACCTATCATATTAATATTTAGTATAGAGCAACAATTATAAATCGGTTTGAGCAGCTGAAACTTGATTCCTTTTCAAGACTGAGACTGGTATGTACTGCCAGCCTATGGAATTGCCATAATCCATTTTTTGGTCTGGTTGCCACTTAGCTAATAGGATAATAAAAGGGTAAGAATTACAATCTAGACTCAGAGGTGTGATGGGGAAAGAAAATGAGCTCTGGTTCAGTCTGTTTTCCTCTTCACCCTACCAGGCAGCCACTTAAATCCTAATAGCTGACTAGGAAGCAGGATACTTCTACATAAAAATGTTGTGGGCTATATATAGGCTCTTTTTTTTTAAGGAAGAGTGAGCGCTCGCTTGTTCAATGCTGGTGTTGTTTCTGCAGAACAGCTTAAGTTTGGCTGGCAGGTTTTCCCCAGCAGTCAGCATGTAGGTTGTGTCGAGATGTATCCCAACATCAGGACCTCAGCAGTGGGCTGACAGCAGATGGCTCCTGCCTGCCTGCAGCTGAATGGGGGCTGCTGTTTTGTTGATGTTGGATTTTGGATTGCCATTGAATACTTTTAGAGGAGGAAAGCAAGTTGCAGTTGGAGGGTTGAAGTTAAAGTGCATGTTGAATAGTGTAGGTGGGAATGAAGTTTTATGTTAAATCCAAATTTGAGCATTTCTGCTTTTTCTGCTTCAGGCTGGTTCAGGACAGCATGTCTAGCTGTGAGAACCTGAAGACTGTCTGAAAGTGGTCACCTTACAGCATTCAAAATTTCAGAGTCCACAGCAGAGTATCAGTAGGACTTGCATGTAACACCCCCAAAATTATTAGTTTTAATGCAAAAAAAAAACCCCACTAATAAAACCAACCAACCAAAAAAACCCCCTAAAACCAAAACCAAACCCACCCCAGCACAAAAAACCCCCTCTCCAAATTCTTTACCCCCTGGCTCTTCTAGGTGGCTCCTCTACAGCTGTCTATAGTTTCCAGTTGAGCTGAAATCCTCCCAAGTACTGGTCCGAGGCAGGTAAGAGATCCTGTGGCATGGATTCCTGCTTCATGCCTGGGCTTCCTATAAAAATGTGTCCTTTGGAAGTAGAAGTCCAATGGCTGTCAGCATGTATGAGTCAGCCGTGCAGGGACTTTGATCTCCAAAGCACACATCTCCTGCCGGGAACAGGGGAACAGTGCACTCTGGCTCTCCTGTAAGTGCATCTTGCAGGTGTTAAATTAACATAAGCACTGTGATGTGAATAAAGCAAATTATGCAGTTGACCACGCTTTCTCCAAGAAAGGTTACATTAAAACTGTCTGCAATGATGCTGTAGTAGGTTCAGCCCCATTAAATTAAATTATTTTGGCGGATAAGATGTGACAGCTCGTTTCCTCTGAGCCCCAGGAAGGCGGGGACCAGGGGCTGTCTCCTGTGTGGAGGGAGCTTCTTTAATCTGCGGAAACTCGGAGTAAACACACTCTCCACTCTCAGCTGAAAGGAGGGAATTTGTTCCCATCCACCTAACTCATTGAAGCTTAATGGCAAATGCAGCTGGGAGTGGTGGAGATGAATTGTCAAGGGGCCGGGCTGTTGCCCTGTGGTTCTGAAGCACTGACCACAAGTGTGTGTCTCCATGTTGTAAATTTAGTTTAAGCTCCAGAGGAGCAATTGAGAAACATGCCTTTCAAGGCACTGTGAAGCTGTATCGATTGTGTGAGGAATAAGTATGCCTAAAAGTAATTTTCTTCGTAGGAAAGTAGTGGTGCAAGTCTGCTTCCTATGTAATCCGTTTTCCAACCTGGAATGGCCAGAAAGTGTCTTGAAGCAGACCAGGGAATGGGGGGAATTCAGTGGAAATCCAGCTGAGCTGGGGTACACAGCAATGCCGGCAGTAATGATTGTTGGTGCTTAAGTGTCAATACTATTTTTTTCCACTATTCCAACACCTTGGCAGTATTACACTGGCAGTGTGCACTCAGAGCTCATGGGGGATGCCTGCAAATTTGGTTGTACTAAGCGTATTCTCAGGGCCAACTCTGTGCTCCCTGTGCAGGACCTGTGAACAAATGAGTGTCTTCCTGGATGTCACTTGCATGTCAAAGCTCAAGAAACCTTGAGAAGAATGCACTGAGTATTTTTAGTCAGTTAATTAAAAAGGCAGCACTAAAACAGAGGCTTTTCTGAAGAGGCTGAATGCTCAGGTGGGGCTGAGATTTGCAGTAGCACTGGTATTACAGTAGCCAAGCCTGCTGGACTTTGGTCTTCTCGTGAATATGGAGAGTCCTTTTGTATAGTGATAGAGATTGTGAGCCAGCGTTGAGCTGTCGTTGAGGTCCCCTGTAGCTGGGAGCAGGGGCCTGCAGGAAAGGCATGTGGGCAGCTCTGCTGGGTGCTGATAAGGTCTCCTGTCCTGCCCAGGAGTTCTTCTCTCTCCCTCCTCCCCACCCCAAATGAAAGCAGACATGCCTTCTTACAAGCAGGCTTGGAAAAAATGACATCATGAGATCCCTATGCCTGTCAGGAAGCTGGAGGCTGTGAGAGCTTGCTAACTTGCTAACAAAGTGCAGTCGTGGCGATGGCACCAGCCCCAGAGAGGAAGAGCCGTCCCATTCCTGTGGTGACCTTTTCCTGTCATCGGGGCAGCAGCCCTGTGCCCGGCCTCTCTGGACGAGGCTGATGAGATGGGATATTCTTGCTCTCAATGTGAAGCTGTCTTGTGTATGGACTGCTTTTTCCCAGGTCAAGGATCACAGCCCAGCCGTGCCTTTGGAAAGGGTGATGGGGTGCTGGAGGACGCTCTGAGCATGGGGCTGGTTGCTGCAGTAACCATAGTGCATCCACATATAGACATAATTTATGTGCTGTAAATATGAAACGAGCCATTCTTCATCTTGAGTAATGTGTGTGTAGTATTGTACTCAAGGTGGTTCTGTCCTGCTGGCTTTCCTCCCTGGAAATGCTGGATAGTTTTCTGAAATGAGTTTGCTTGTAGCATGCTAAATTACCTCTGTGTCCCTCTAGTAAAAATGCCAATGTTGACATAAATCTGAAGCTGAAGCTTGGAGGTGTTTCTGGCACAGGGGTGTGGTGGGCAGCAGTGTGCTCTAGTACTACAGTGTGAGCAGGTGGTTGTGCCATGGGGTGGGACGGGCTGCAGGCACAGGGAGCAGGTGGGCAGTGGGGGCACTGGTGTAATGGAGCATCTTCTCACCACTGAGCATTTTGCAGCTCAGGTGGAAAGGGCATAAAAATGGGTGACAGCAGGAACTGTTTAGTTGTCACTAAGAGACATACTGTTTACGTGATGTAGACTTTTACCTTGGAACCTGTAATTAAAATCCAGTGAGGATTAATCACCTCATAGCTCTCTATTGTGTATCTCAGCCTGGATGTGCAGACAGCAGTGAGGAGTCAAGTGGCAGACACATATAATCCTGTAAGATTATTGGATTTTTTTAACATCAGTTTTGACTACAAATAAAATCTGAATAGAACCCAGACATTAACTATCCAGGAAGTCCAAACACCATTCAAGGTCTGAAGTTACAGTATTATCTGTTCAGGACATGCCACCCTATTGTGAAACCATGTAAATATTAACCGCGTTGCCTGAGCATTGGGTTAAAGGGAACACCCCGGTGCTTACTGTTCTTGGTCATTATTCTGTATAATCACTTGTTTTGAAAGTTAGTAGATCTTTCTGTGTTGATAAGATGGTACTGGTCTGCTGCTGTGGTCTCTAGCTGAAGAGGAGCTGGTGGGTATTGGGCACTGGGAGGCTCACCTTGGAGGACTCTGCTTGTGAACACTGGATGTGAATGGGAGAATGCAATCTAGGCACAGAACACTCACTTTTCTAGCTAGAACTCTGTAAGATGCCTGTGCAGTTATTCTGGTGGCATGACAGGGAATTTATACAGCTGCAGTTGTCTACTCCAGCATCTTCTTCAGGAGCTGGAGAGCAAACAAAAGCTTCTAGGTCGCTTGCTACTTGTGTTGACTAAAAGTGATTTTTGTAACAGTTTTCACTGAAACAGAGGAAAGAACAGGAAAATGCTGTGCTAGAACTTGCTGCTCTGAATGAAAGGAATTGTCAAGCTGAGGGCATCCTGAAACATTACAGAAGAGTTCTGGTTTGGGTGGGCTTGGAAAAATTGGAGCTATTACAAGTGTAATACAACCTGAGTAGCAACTACAAGCTCAAAGGGACGAAGCATATCCAATCTGAGAGTCATTAAAGCCAAAGTAATTTGCATGAATGTTCCCAAAACTGTAGTGGCCACTTCACAAGGGCAAACTGATGAAGTATCCTGCCCCTGCAGACAGATGCTTACAAAAATCTGATCGATACCCAGCAGCCTTAAACTTAATTCTACAGTGTGTCTCAAAGCAGAGCTGCAGCATGGCATTTTTAGTAGGCTGGAGCATCCTTGATTACCTGGGCATAAGTGCAGGCACACTGTTTTAAAACCACACCTTTTTCCTTTAGGATGGCAAATAATCAGTTGTATGTCTTTTTGTCTTCCAGATAGTAAAGCCATAGTTGATGGAAACTTGAAGTTGATCCTTGGACTGATATGGACCCTTATCCTCCACTATTCCATTTCCATGCCAGTGTGGGAGGATGAAGGTGATGATGATGCAAAGAAGCAGACTCCTAAGCAGAGGCTGCTGGGCTGGATCCAGAACAAAATTCCTTACTTGCCAATTACGAACTTCAATCAGAATTGGCAGGATGGCAAAGCACTGGGTGCTCTTGTTGACAGCTGTGCTCCAGGTAAATCCTTTGCTTTTATGGTCAGTGTTTTCCTTGCTTGTTGTCCTTGTGGCTGCTCTTCCTATGAGAGGAGGTTTTCATTGCTGAGCTGGAGACAGGAATGAGGCTTTCAAGAAAACTTCCAATGAGGCCAGCTGTGGGAAGCAGCAAGTTGTAAATGACTTAGCCAAGAGAAATTCTGGCCTGAAGCAGAATATGTGATTGCATTATGGGAGGCGCCACGTCTGAGCTTTGTATTGGGTGCGAGGGACAAAGGCACAAATGCTGGCTCCTAAATGGAAGAAAGGCTTGTTCCCACGGCAAATGCCAACAACCTTTCAACTTGAGGGTGCAGCGGGAGGCTTCATGTGTTCTCCTGAAATAGGATTGCAGAGGGAGCACAGAGCAGTCAGAAGCTGCACACTATCTGAAACTTCAGTGTTTAGCAAGCTGAGACTAAGCTGCTTAAGGAAAGTGAAGTGTGAAAAAGGCACGGTTTCCTCACCTCGTAAAACAGCCTTGCTAGTGTGATGGCTGGTGTTTATCTAATGCAATTTGAGGTGCTGTGGCAAGCGGTCAAAATTTTCATTACCAAATTCGCTGCAGGGGAGCCGGTAAAATATAAAAGATGCCTAGATGTATTTGTGCTGAATTTGGAGTGGTGTCTTGCACAGGTTGCCCAGAGAGGTGGTAGATGCTCTTATCCCTGGAAACATTCAAGGTCAGCATGGAGAGTCTCTGTTGAAGAGTTACTGCTCATTGCATGGGGGTCAGTCAACATGACATTTAAAGGTTCTTTCCAGCCTAAACCATTCTATGGCTCTATGCTGGTTGTTGTCTCAGAAGTGTTTTAGTGAGCAGCATGTGTTTGTCTTGTTTTGGTTACTTCTGCAAAGCTCTGAATGTCATTCTGCATAGCAGTGTAATACAAGCAGCTGGCTTCTTCAGCTAAGGAAGCTCCTTTGCAGAAAACACCTAATAAATGAAATGTGCTTGCAGGCTTGTGCCCTGACTGGGAGACCTGGGACCCTAAGAAACCTGTTGACAATGCTCGGGAAGCCATGCAACAGGCGGACGACTGGCTGGGTGTGCCACAGGTAAGGCCACCAAGACATGGGCTGCCTGCGGGAGCACATAACTAGCTTTGTCCTTGTGACTAGCTTGAGTTTAAGTTGAGGAGAGCAGGTGAAGCTGCTTGAACACTTCAAAAAGTTAGTTAACTTGTGAAATTGCCTGAGAAAGTGTGTTTCATTACAGTTCACCCTATTACATTTCAGAGCTCTGGTTTTGTGTAGGTGTCTCTGAAGACTGCTGCTGTTGCACCATGTGGTGTGGGGGGAAAGTGCCTGTGTGGTGGTGCCTACTCCTTTAGTCCATGGACTGAGTTTGTTTTGAATGCCACAGAAAAAAACTTACTGGCTTAGGAAATCACCTGTGAAGATGATGTTCAAACAGAGAACAATGTATTTACAAACTGATAAAGTTGGACAGATTGCTGAAGTCTCTGAAGCTGTCAGGGCAGCTTGTTTTGTAGAAGCAGAAGACTGATCACAGGTTTTACTTTGCAAGCACTGCAGTTCAGAGCTGTAACATACAGTATTGTAAATTACTCATTTTTTCGGTACCAATTATCCCCATGTCACTTTTCAAGGGGAACATAACTACTGTTGTCTTGCCTTGATATCATTAAGCTTGTTGCAGTCTCCTGAGAATCCCTAATAATAATGGCACAAAAATCCCCCAAACCACACTGGGACCATAATGAGCTTTGTGATTTTCTTGCCATGAGATAATAAATGATGGTGTGTCTATCAAAGGAAAAATAAATGTAAGAAATTGCATTAGCATGTGGGAGTTTTGAAATCTAAGACTGTGTCATAGCTCTGTTACTATGTTGACATGCAGTAACCAAGCACTGGTACAACACACTTAATTGCACTGTCTTTCAGGTTATTACCCCTGAAGAAATTATCCACCCTGATGTGGATGAGCACTCTGTAATGACTTACCTGTCCCAGTTCCCCAAAGCCAAGCTGAAACCAGGAGCTCCTTTAAAACCCAAACTGAATCCAAAGAAAGCAAGAGCTTATGGCAGAGGTAAGGACTTGGTGAGCTGAAGTTGTGTGGAGCATGTAACTCTTCAGAAAGCTGGGTGGGGCTTTCTGCTTATGTTGAACTCCAGACCTACTGTAACTGACTTCAAAGTTTCACTTGTATACTCTTGGTGTGGTGCCTGGTTTCAGAAATACATGGATGTAGTCCAAAAGACACTCCTAGTTCTAACATGTAAATTCCCCAAAGTCTCTGAACCTGTTCTGCAAGCTGCCAGCCTCCTATCCACTGCTGGAAGAAGTAGCATGATGTGGGGCTAAAACAGCCTTGATGTGAAATTCAAACTAGCAGTATTGCTGCTGACTGTCGATGATTTAGCAGTGAATGCTTCTCAAGATAAAGCACTCCTTTAAAGAGCAGGAAGCTCATCACCTCTGTGTCTCTTATCCTAGTACTTATCCTATTTAGGGTTTATGTCATTTGTTGGTGCCTTGCACAGCAAACCACAATACAATAGGAAAATTTTTCAGGCCCCAAATGTGTAAATGACTGATCAACTTGCCTCAGTCTGTCAAATCTGGCTTTAGTAATGTTCTTATTCTTTCCAAAACTGGAATTACTCTATTGTACTCAGGTATACTGTGCTCTGGGGCCATTGTAATTATAAAGGGTGAGTGGCTTTTCTTGAAATATCAATGTTTTTCTGAAATTAATTGCCAAAACAGAGTCACTAAATATAATTTGCCATTCTGACTTCTAACATATGTCAGAACTGAAAGGTGACTCCAGAAGCAAGGGGCTTACTACCAAACTGGGCAGGGTCTTTTGGACAGATGAGGAACAGGTCTTCATGCTTCTAGAAAAAGGTGAATGTCAAATGTGAAGTTGGTCTGTCTTAGCCTTCTTCATTACCCTTTTCCATGTAAGCTTCTCATAATCTCCCAGCATGACTCTTAGCTGTAGCACACCACTCTGAACACTGCAATGGTTTGCACCAAGGGCATCTGTTTGTAGACCTAATATGAAATGAGCCTGCAGAGGGGATGTACAGTCATGCAGATCATTAGTGGTGCACTCTGGGTTCTCATTTAACCAGCCAAATCAGACCTCTGATAAGAGAGTAAAATCTAGAAGATGAAATGTTGGCTATGAAAGTGTTGTGACTAATGCTGTCCTGGCTGAAGCTGTTTTCAGAGGATGAGCAATCCTCCTTGTGCTCACAGGAGGAGGGATACATAAGTTGAATACCATAGTGTATTGAATACCATAGTGTATTGAATACATAGTGCTTGTGGGGTGGACTGAAGATATGCAGAATGAATTTGGAGCTGTTTGAGATAGATGATAATCTAGGTCTTAGTTTGAAAGAATGAGTATGTCAATTGTTAACACCTTATCGGAATGCTCAGATTTCCTAGTAAAAACATGATCTTCCTTGCATTGCTCTCAAGTTATTGTTTTCTGAAGATAAACAAGTTCAGGAATTCTGTTGTTCACAACCACTTCCTTTATAATCTACGAGACGTTGCACTTTCCACTAATTGTGCTGTGGAGCAGTAGTGCCCACAGTTTTATGAATAAGCCAAGGAGTAATCCCCTTGGACGGAAGGGTATATGTGTTTGGGCTAGTCTGGAACCAGCAATTTTGGGAAGTTCTTCCACCCACTCAGTCTGACACCACCATGACAGATGTCATGACCTGAGACTATGTACAGGGAGATGACGAAATCCTGCTGGTAAATGCTTGCTGTAGCAGGCCCTGTGCTGAGGAGTAAGGAAACTGATTAAAAGTTAAGTGGAAGCCTCACTGAACAGCAGGATTTTCATGGTTTAGAGATTCCTGCATGCCATTTGTACAGTGTTCATTCTGGCAAAGTAGTCTGAGCAGCATTCAAAGAATAGTAAATCTGAGCAGTGTCTGTCCTGCTGGGTTCTGAAAGTGGAGTAAGATAGTACAGTACAGGTAAAAGCTTAAGGAAGACTTTTACCCCTGGCTCTAGGGTAATACCTCTACTAAAAGACCTCCCAAAATTTCTCTCCTGCCCCCCTAGTCACCCTTCCTGTGGTGCAGCACTTCTCAGCATTTAGCTGTGTGAAGAAGAGCAGCTAATGACATACCCCCCTTGCTGTCGCTGTCAGACGGGCACTCGCCAGCAGTGGGGCAGTATGTGTCAGGGTAACTTGCTTTCAGCTGAATCCACATACCAGCCAGGTTCCTGACTCTGTCAGAGATCTTAAGTTGAATGCCAGTGACTCAACCAATTTATAAGAATACTTGTATTATAAGAATAGGCTGTATAGTGAGCATGATGCTCTGGGAAGAGGGTGAAGAGGTGTCATGCAATAGCCTGGGGAAGCTGGTGCTGGGGGCTTTTGTGGGAGAATGAGTTGGACAACTTTTGAGTAGCCTCCAAACTATCTTTTGAGTTTTGTGGCAACAAAATACGCTGTTCTGTGTCTTAAGGAATTGAGCCTCATGGGAACATGGTGAAGCAGCCTGCCATCTTCACAGTGGACACCATCAGTGCTGGACAGGGTGACCTGATGGTCTTCATAGAGGATCCAGAAGGAAACAGAGAGGAGGTAAGTATGTTAAATAGTTTTGTACGGAAAAATAAAGTTGGTCTGCATGCTGAAGTTCTTGTAACAACCTTCATCTTTCACAAGTGAGGTCTTAACAGATAAGTCATCTAAAAAGAAGTTGCGAAATACAATATATCAAAAGTGCAAGAAGCCTCAAGCTTTTCCTCATAATTGCCTTACTGGATGAACTTGAAAAAAAGTCCCTATCTGCAACTAAGCAACACAACTCCAGTGTCCAGTAGTTACAATATTTAGCTTGACTGGCCAAGTACACTCTGACCTGCTTTTAGATAACACACATCACTAAATCACTGTCTGCCCTTACTCATTCTGCAAGAATGGCTAAAGCAGCTATTTAGGTGCCATGAATCACTTTGAGTTAAAATGCTGGTTTTAATGTTTATAGAAACTTCTCATCCAAGTGCTCCACTTGATCATGTTACAACATTCCAGAAAAATACAGCTGTACATTGGACTTAACATCTCCTCAGTTTTGGCCTGCCTCAGTAGACCAATTAATAGCAAGGGAAAAGGCTGGGGTGGGGAGAAGGTGGCTTGCTTCCTCTCACGTAAACACAAAACCAGTGGGGTGTTTTTCCATGCAAGAAGAGGAGGTAGCAAGGATCCCTGCTCCCACAGTAACAAGTCTCTAACATTGCTGACTCTGAAATAGTTTGCAGTATCAAGTGTTACCCAGAAAAGTGTTCAGCTGGCATGTGTAGGCACAGCTCAGTGATGGATATGTTTTCTCTCCTAGGCAAAGATAACACCAGCCAATGACAAAAACAAGACCTATTCAGTCCAGTATGTTCCAAGAGTTACTGGACCTCACAAGGTGGGTTGTGTGTCAATAACCAGTGTTCTCTTGCTAAACATACTGCTCTGCTGACTGAGGACTGCCTGTTCACTAACAGGTAATAGTCACTCTGAACATCCAGAAGAAAAGGAAAACTGATGTGATCATAATTCTCCATCTGGGCTTTTGGGCTGCTCCCTTCTCAAGGGGGAAGGAAGTGTGTGTTGGGAGAAAGTGTGTGTGTGTTTGGGTATCAGGTGCTACAGCTGGCTGTCCTCTCACTTGTGGTCACTTCATGCAACTCATTAAGCCAGTTTTGTGGGTTGTCCCAGATGTAGATGAAAATACCAGGTTGTTTTGTCTGATGGTACTGTACACTGTAGGGGTTTTGCAAAGAAGGTTCCCCTTACCCCCTCCCCCCCAGCACTGTTCCCAGATGCTCATAGAAGCAGATTTATGATGGATAGTCCTATTGCTTTGACACTTGGTGGAGTGGCTGGCCCCCACAGCCAGTCTGAAAAGATAAATGCAACTTCTGCTGCCACTTCATTGCTGGATGGTGATCTGCCTCTTACTGGCACATCCTGGTTCAAGTATTCCCACAGGTGTGGCTGACTCCAAGTCACACTTCAAGGAAGTGGCCAGGATGAAGGCTGTGGGATGGATGGTCTCTCACCTCTGAGGCAAACACTCTCTGTGTTAGGAATGAAGGTGTTTGGCCCTGCACTTGGTTTTGTGGTGGCAATGCTGAGCTCTGCCTTTGCCCAGTGGTCCAAGCTAATGCTCTCTGTCTCTAGGTTTCAGTCCTGTTTGCTGGGCAGCACATCTCGAAGAGCCCATTTGAAGTGAACGTTGACAAAGCCCAGGGAGATGCAAGCAAAGTGACGGCAAAGGGACCAGGACTGGAGGCGACAGGGAACATTGCCAACAAACCTACCTACTTTGACCTCTACACAGCAGGTAAACAGGATGAAGGAGGACAGAAATCCTGTAGTTTCCTCAAATGTCAGAACCTAAGGCCTTGGAGAAATAAAAAATCTGAAAAATGGATGAGGATTTGTAGTCTCGTCAAGGTCAGAGGTGAAATAACATCCAGGCAGCTCTGAAGGCTTCATTTGTGTATGAAATGTTTGATGTGAGCTGGGGCAGGAGGGTGCTAAGCCTTACCCAGAAATTTGCCATGAATTTGCTAGATGGCAACAGGCAAGTTCCTGTCTAGTTTCTTTCCCCACCTCATTTTAAACAGGAATGTGACAGGTTGAACATAAATGTGAAGGATAAACTGAGCAAACTGTAAACTGTAATGTTTTGTATTTAGCTCTACAGAAAGAACCTGCTGCAGTGCAACTTTGAGTTCATACTTCAGTGATGAACTGGTGTCAACACCTATTGTAATTATTAGAAGGGCTACTATCTTCATTAGGGCATCTCCATCACATTACTTGTTGTCTGCTATTAGGCCAATGCTGTAGCCTAGAGGAATGAGTCAATAAGATGCTACAAATGCTAATTCATTTAGAACAATGTGAAACTACTTAGGGCAGTTACTTATAGCATTTAAACACTGAAATATGCTGAGCAGCATATTTTACATTGCCGTCTGCCCAAGGGAGCTTAGGAATAAAATTAAATGTGGTTATAGTGAGGGGAAGTATTATGTTCAGCCTCTAATTGGGAGAGGGAGTGGTCTGAATCATGTAAGGACATGTCTGGCCTCTGAATTGTATAGAAAACTGTTTTTGTTGTATGATGAGTTGAATAAAATGAGAGAAGAGCAGGTGTTTGAACAAAAGTGAATACGTCCAGCAGAGAAGGATCCTTGTGCAGACCAGCATGCACATTGTCCAATCTCTTAATATAAACCACTTCAGTACTTGAGATATTGAACTGACTGGAAAAGCTGTGGGCTGATCTGTAATAGAGGTGCTACAGCATGGTAGCTATAGGATAACTAGGCTGTATGTATATTCAGTACCATAATACTGTTGTGAAACCCTGTGGCTGGAGCAGCAGAACCCTGCCAGTTTGGCTTCATGGAGATGCTGCCATCCTGTCTTGCCCCCTCCACACTGGAATGTTTGGTTGCTGTTGGCAAAAGCTGAACATAGAGACTGTGCCTAGAAGTGGCACCAGAGGGTGACGGGCTGAGCCCAGACAGCTGGCAGTGGTCCAAAATAGTGTCTGTTGCTGTGGGGAAGCCAAGGCTCAGGTGGGCTTGTTTCCTTTGCAGGTGCTGGTGTGGGTGATGTGAATGTGGAAGTGGAGGATCCTCAAGGGAGAGGCCTTGCTGAAGTTGCAGTAGAAGACAAAGGCAACCAAGTCTACCGTTGCACCTATAAACCTGTTCAAGCTGGTCCTCACATTGTCAAAGTGACTTTTGCTGGGGAGGCAATTCCCAAAACTCCTTGCACTGTTCTCGTTGGAGAGGGTATGTTTTTTAGAAATGCATCTAAATGTAGATGGCCACTTTTCTTCATGGATGTGATCACAGAATATGCTTGAATCTTGCCGTGTACATTCTCCGTATCTTTCAACATCTTGGTTCTGATTCTGGGGGTCACCTGGGTATTCACAGGGTAAACCAGTGCTCTCTAACAGTAATATGGCTTTTGTTGCTAGTTTCCTTTCTGCCTAGACTTCCAAATGTTAAGCTGCCCTTTGTATTTTTTTTTTTTAGTGATTTATGCAGCTATGCAGTGTCTTGCTGTTTTCCACCTTCGTTCCTCAAATTACTATATTTACTGGTTTCCTCCTTAACTGACACCTAACTTGCTTTCTGTTCCATCCTTACGTGCTCCTATGCTTTTAGATCTCTGCTCATCTCTCCTGAGCTACCCTCCATTTGTGGAATTTTGGACTTCACTGCTAATGGCTTCATAGTTGGTAAGAGGTGTGCAGGATGCTCTGTCATGTTTGCTTTTTGTAAGCTTCTAGCCTGCAGCTTGTCCCAGTCAAAAGGGCTTTTGGTTTTCTTGGGGCTGGGGAGGAAAGCTGCAAGAGAACTGAAGCGGTGTGACCTAGTCAGTGAAACTGGCTTAACCACAGGCTGCCTGACACAGCTGAGTAAGCTCTCTGCAGGCTGTTCCCACTCCACATCGGCCACACTCCTGTGTTCCCACTGAGCTTTCAGACCTAGCAGGTGGCACACGATCCTCGCTCACACTGTCCGGTGTAGGACACGGAGTGGTGTTGGCTGCTGCAGGGGTGAGCTGTTGTAATGACTGAAAACCTAATGAGCTGTTTGTCAGACTTGTGCTCCTGCTGTAAGCACGGCATGTTTTGGGGGAGTGCATGTTCAGTTTACAGTGCTGGGAAGCTGTGGTTATCTGTAAGTCTCTTCAAACCCTTCAGGTCTCTGGTGTTGAAGACCTCATGACAGCTGGGATTGCGTAATGAAAACCGTTCATAAGTGTGTAGTGTTTGTTTCTGTAGCCCCTCTGCAGGCCTGGAGAAGTGCTTGGAGTAAAGGAGCCAAGCGTAAGCCTAAGGCATGTGTAACCTCCCACCCCTACCCATGGTTTCTTTGGTCTGCAGAGGACTTGGTGGCTTTGCTTCTTTGAAAGTGTGAACTGTGACAAGCAGGGGGGTTTTGATGCGACATCTCTTAATGAAACACATGCAAAACTCAGCCTTGCTAATAGCAGTTATCCCAGTCATGTGCTTCTGAAAGGCCAGCACAATAATATTGTTCACTGGGGCTTATCTGCAAAGGGAACCTTCACCCCACACTGGAGTGTGCCTCAACACAAAAGGCATCAGGAAGGTTGTGTCTGTGGTGAATTATCTGTACTTGATAGCTTTGTAAAAGTCTTGTATTGATAACTGGCATCGAATTGAAAAGCAACAGGGCTTCAGTGTTTGCTGTATTTCTAAAAATTGGCCCTTGTAGGGGATCAGCATTGCCTGGCTGCACTGACTGCTACTGCCCAAAAGCCATGAGGCGTAGACAGTGACTGGGCAGACTTCTGTCTGCCTTTATGCTATAACCCTAAAGCTTGTGCTGAAAGCTAAGCTGTGGTTGCCCTGAGTCAACATTAAACTAAAGGTTGTTCCAGGCTGGCTAAGCTACCTGTACATCGAGGATCAAAGACAGCATTAATGCCTGGAATTGCCTTGCAGCCTGCAATCCGAACGCATGCCGTGCCACTGGCCGAGGTCTGCAGCCCAAGGGCGTCCGCATGAGGGAAACGGCCGATTTCAAGGTTGATACGAGAGCGGCGGGGAGTGGAGATCTCGGAGTGACTATAAAGGGACCAAGTGAGTGTTGGGGTGCATCTGTGCTGTGCATGTGTTGTGGAGAAGAGGTCTTCTGTGACCTGGGAAAAGGAAGAGCAATAAGGACATGGTGTCCTGGTGGGATCTGTATCGTAAAAAGCCAAATTTCAGAATTGTTTTCTGGTGCCTTGTGTTTAGTGTGTAGGTTTTGACCTGCAGGGCTGGGTAAGATAACATCTGGTTTTAGTTCTTTCCATTTTAATGCTTCAGTTAGCAAAACTGAGAAAACCCACGCGTCTGCCTGCCATGGCCTCCAAGCTTTATGGGTACGAATTGCATCTTCATCTGATTTGTGGGAGCATGTCATGCTCCAGAGTCTCTGGGAGAGTGGAAATCCTGCTCTCCTAAAGCTGGGAATGGCTCACAGCAACACTCCTGTTGTCACTGGCTGCTTGGGCACAAGAGCAGAGAAGGAAAGGGAACCTGTAGGCTGAGATGGAGACCATCTGCCAGGATCCCTCCCCAGGTCCTTTAGTGTGTCCTGAGCTCTGGATATGACCCTCAGCCTGGCAGGCTGGGATGATGGGAGCACAGTGGCTGCTGGCTCATGAGGCTGCCAGCAGCAGTGGCTGTGCTGCTGCTCTCAGGGGGTGGTGGTGCCTGTGTGGTATTTGAGAGCCAGTCACCTCCCCCCGGGCTGGGACAGCATTAAAAGGTGCATTGTATTGCCTTCACCTCCTCCACACACACAGAGCTCTGACTGTGTGGCTTCATGCAGTTGGGGGGAAAAAAGCAACAGACGTATCGATGTAAATTTTAGTGTATTAAGCTTTTCTCCCTAAATTCTTCATCTTGAAGAAAATGAAAAGTAGGCATTCCCTGCATATTTGTGGTTACAAAGTCTGACAAATGTTAAGCTTTTTTGTTTTAACATATGACATGCATCATACTGCAGACTAAGAAAATAAAACACAAGGGAACCTATTAAGTCTGGTAACTTAAAATACTTTCTGCTGTATTTCTTCTGGAAGTGTTTGCTGTCTTTGTCCTAGAGGGCAGCTAGAACTAACTTCCCTTATAACCTGACCTTTTTTTTTCTGGTGAAAGAAATTTATTCTTGCAAGCTAAAATAAATACTAGAAAACATGAACTTGTCTGAGTAATTGAAAGCAGGATGGAAGCTGTTAAGTTTAATGCTGAACTGATCTTTCAACAGAGGGCTTGGAGGAGTTGGTGAAACAAAAAGGCTTTATGGATGGTGTATATGCATTTGAATATTATCCAGCTACCCCAGGGAAGTATGTTGTCACGATTACATGGGGTGGGCACAACATCCCAAAAAGGTGAGTTAGAAGTAGCTTTTTGGGGATTTTTGTGCCCTTCAGTGGGTTGTGTAGTTGGTGAGCATTTAAAGCAACACTGACCTTTGAAGAAACTGGGGGGACAAGTTAGTGGCAAATGGCTGTTGTAACAGTTTATCTACAGACTGTTTTAGGGCTGGAGCTGCTTATATTGAGTAACCTCTGAAGGATGATTTGCATCAGTCTTTCTAAACCCAAAATCATGAGTACAAAAACTAATAGATCATGGTGGATCATGCAGCTTGGACTTCACTGTGAGTTTTTAAAGGGATTTGTTATTTTAGTGTCCAGGGCTACAGCAAGCAGAGCAAGCCAAGTATTTGACACTCAGGATTTGAGGTGCAAGCTATAAGCACGTGATGGGTTGGGTGACCTCTCTGCTAGAAAGACACTGCTGGGCACCATGCCACCACATGGTAGCATCTATTAATTTGGAAAATCCAATGTAAACCTCATTAAAATGCCTGAGGAAAAACATAGATGCTATATTTGTCCTTGTTTCTAATACCATGCTTTGTTTTTGTCTTGTAGCCCCTTTGAAGTTCAAGTGGGTCATGAAGCAGGTCCTCAGAAAGTGCGAGCCTGGGGTCCAGGACTGCATGAAGGAATTGTGGGCAAATCAGCTGACTTTGTGGTTGAGTCTATTGGCACAGAAGTTGGCTCTCTTGGTATGTTACTTTACTTAGTTCATGTGAAATATTTATATATTGCAAAGTTAGCAAAGAACTCATGAGAAACAATAGCTTTCCCAACAGTAAAAAAACCCATGTTTATAAGATGTGGTCTAAACACAAACTTCTATCAGAGTATCAAGGGAAGTCCTAGAGACAGGAGCGTGTGTTAAGAGGGGTGTAACTCTGTGGTTTTGTGGGATGAGATCCAAAAGGGAATGATGGATGATGATTATCTCCCATATTGCTGAAGGAGGGTGATGGAGAGATCAGGCTATGGCTATCAGGTTATGGCTGACAAAAAGCCATTTGTGAAAGTGGTGTTAAATTAGCAGCCACCACAAACCTAACATGAGAAACCTACTTGTTCCTTTTCCAGGCTTTGCAATAGAAGGCCCTTCTCAGGCTAAAATTGAGTGTGATGACAAGAACGATGGCTCATGTGATGTGAAGTATTGGCCCAAAGAGCCTGGTGAATATGCTGTGCACATCATGTGTGATGATGAGGACATAAAAGACAGCCCTTACATGGCCTTCATCCGACCAGCTTCAGGAGACTTCAACTCGGATAAGGTGGTGTATGAGAGTTCACCCATGGCATAGCATGTCTTTTGATGTAATTACAGTAGAGATGTTTCTGAAGGATTCTAGTAGCAGAGTTGATTCCTAAGCTGTTTCTGCTTAAAGCTCTGAATTTGCCAAGCTTTGGCCTTATATTACCCAGCTTTTCCTAATAACACTGTTGTGGTCTTGATTTAATGTAATGGAAACTTGCCAAAGTAGTATTCCATGCTTCCTGGGTTTTGTGGAGTGGGGAGGTCTTTATAAATAAATTACTTAGTTTTTCTTCTCTTTCTGAACTGCAAACTAATGGTCTTGAGGTGCTTTTTTAGGTGAAGGCTTATGGCCCAGGCTTGGAGAGGACTGGCTGTATAGTGAACAATCCTGCTGAGTTCACAGTTGAAACCAAGGATGCTGGGAAAGCACCTCTGAAGATGTATGCACAGGTAAAAAGCCAAAGGCAGCTGTATGAAACTTCAACAAAAGGGCTTTAATGCTGTTGAGAAAAATGCCTTAAGTATTTCTACTTGCTTACACACCACTTAATTCTAGGCATGTGTAATTCACTCAAAGCTCTGTGCTTTGATCTGTGCAATGTAGTCAGGTAACAGCTTAACTCAAGACAAGGTGACTTCTCTGTGGTGTATGAAATACATGGTTTTGCTTCCTTGCTTAAGTCTCCTCAGCAAAGCAAGGTGTAATTTCCTGGAGTTGTAATTTGGAAGCACTAAAGTGTCTCTGAGACCATGAATTTCCTATGTGTTGTAAGATGGTGTAATGAGTAAGGAAGTGTTAGATGAGGAAGACTTACAGGAGTGTAAATTACATGTTTTTTCAGTATTTTTGAGCTGCAGTTCTGGAAAAAACTGATGCATTTTGGAACATTTTGGCTGTTCAAATGATGCAAGGATTTTTTAATTACCTGAACCTTCTGCTTATATTACTGCTTTTTAGGATGGAGAAGGAAATCCTATTGATATTCAGATAAAGAGCAAGCCTGATGGTGTGTTTGCCTGTTCCTATGTGCCAGTTAAACCAATCAAACATACAATTTCTGTTGTCTGGGGAGGAGCCAACGTGCCCAATAGCCCATTTAGGGTAAGTACAGGGATGGATACTACTTATTTCTAGCCAAGTAGAACGTTTGTCCTCACAACTACTTTTTAGTACAACTAGGATGATAAAACTCTTCTGTGAGCTTCAAGGAAATGTTCCTTTCTGCTCTGTTTTTTTTTTAGGAATCTATCCACTTAAATAAATCTTTCTGTTTTTGCAAACTCATATAGTGGAGGTCTCCTATCAGCCCAGCTGCAGCCTGGGGGATTCAGGGCAATTCACTTGATCCTGTTTTCCTGTAACTTCTGTCCAAGCAATGCTTTAACTTGACTGAGATCTCAAGTGTGACAGAGATGTGTGATTCTGACTCTTGTGAATCCATGTAGGTCCTTATAGGCCAAGGGAGTCATCCTCAGAAAGTGAAAGTGTTTGGACCTGGTGTGGAAAGAACTGGCCTGAAAGCAAATGAGCCAACCCACTTCACTGTGGACTGCACAGATGCAGGAGAAGGTAAAGGCAGGCTGGGCTGTTGCCGTGGTATCAGAACCACAGGTCAAGCAGGGAGGGAAAACCATGCTGGTTTTCTTTGTTTCATGGAAAAACCATGGGAAGCAGAACATTGCAGTGAATTGTGATCAGATCTTTTACATCAGTTAACATGGTGACTAGAACAACTCCTGGAAATGGGGATGATCTGGCTGTTTGGTTGGCAATGTCTGTACTGTCCAGTAGCAAAACCTCCATTTGCTTTTCCTAGGTGATGTCAGTGTTGGAATCAAGTGTGATGCTCGTGTGGTCAGTGATGAGGAAGAGGACATAGATTTTGACATCATCCACAATGCCAATGACACGTTCACAGTGAAATACGCTCCGCCTGCTGCAGGGCGCTACACTATCAAAGTGCTTTTTGCAGGAGAGGTTTGTAATCTTCATTTTGCAGCCTGATGTTTCTAGAGTCTATCTGCTCTTTGATCACCAAGCATGTGCCAGTCCAGAGCTTGCTGTGGCAGTTCAGAGCTGGCTCCTTCCATGTCAGCTCACATCCCTTTTTCTGGTCACTGTTCCTGCAACAGTGTAAAAGCCTAAAACTTCTTTTTTAATACTTGGATGGACACTTAAGGCTCAAGTGTGTGATGTGTTGGAGTAGTATAATGAGTGTGGTCTCAGTGATGGGGCAAAGCTGCTTTCTAAAGCATAGAAAACCTAAGTGACTTTCCAAGGAAAATAGGGGGAAAGTTTTCCTTAAAAAAGGGAACAAGGCCCCTGCTGTTCAGCTGTTAACTTTGCCCTAGACTTTAAGTGATACTACTCAGTAAGGCAAAGTGTTTAAATGAGGCAAAATTTTACTCAAAATGGTGCTGGAATTAGAGCAGAATTATCTTAAAATTATTATCTGTGTAATTTTGGCTACTGAAGAGTGACCTGGTTATGTTCAGAGCTGTATTTCTGTTGCAGGAAATTCCTGCCAGCCCATTCAGAGTTAAAGTGGACCCCTCGCATGATGCCAGCAAAGTGAAAGCTGAAGGACCTGGGCTGAACAAAACTGGTGAGAGCTGGGTTGATGAACTGTGGTCAGTACTGGACCATGAGGGTCTGTTGCAAGGTAGCCACTGCCTGGCTGAGCATTGCTGGGATGCAGCAATGCCATCCTGAATATAGTGGTGTGGGATGCCAGGCAGCTGGAAACAATGCCTTCCCCTTGGCATTTTGCTTGACTGGGCTCTATTGGTACCAAATGCTTCTTGAGAAGAGTTTCTGTGTGAGAGCTCTGCATAAATTAGGATTAACATTTTTCTTCAGGTGTGGAAAATGGCAAGCCAACACACTTCACTGTGTTCACCAAGGGAGCTGGAAAAGCACCACTGGACGTGCAGTTCAGCAGCCCAGTGCCGGGAGAGGCGGTGGTGGATCTGGATGTCATTGACAACTATGACTATTCCCACACTGTTAGGTACACTCCCATACAGCAGGTAGGTCCAACTCATGTAGCAGTATAAGAGTGAATGGCTCATGTTGCTATAGTGAGACCTCCCTCCCTGGCACCTGTGCATGGAAGAACAAGCGAAAAAGGCTTGCTGGGGTGTCCTGTTCCCCAGGATCCCTAAAGCCTGCAGTACAGTTAGGATTGGAAATGCAGTTTCTGGTGTGGTTATTGATATCTTGCCACTGTTTTCTGGGCAAAAGAGAGATTTTGAAGCAGTAGCACACAGCTCATGTCATCATTCCATACCTTATCAGTAGAAGAAGAAAGGTGACAAACCTTTCCAGACTCCACAACAGAGCTGGCTGCTGCCCCATCTGCTCCAGACTGCCATAGTCCTGAAGAGTCAGGGTTGTGATGTGCTGCCTCTCAGCAAGCTCCTGGTGTCAAGGGAGCTGGAGTGCAAACCAGAACAAGGATAGAAAGACGAGAGTGTGGCTGATGCTGCACCAGTTCCCAGTAGGAAAGTGAACAGGTGCTGAGGAGGGAAGCTGGGCTGCAGATTGAATGCATCCAAAGTATTTCTCTGCATTTGAGGTTTGCCCTTAGGTTGGAAAAAAATTGAGTCTGACTCATTTTGGTTCACAGACAGATGCTTCCTAGCAACACCATTAAAGAGCTGAAAGTGGAAGGTGCTAGTAACTACAAGGATTTTTCCTTATGCTGTACCTGTGTGTTTGTAAAGGGCCACTAAACACCAGAATGCACAAATTTCATATGCTTCTGAAGACATAGATGCTGTGGTGCTGAGATGAAAGTGTTTTGTTGCTCCTGTTCTGCTGAAAAACCAAACTAACTACTCAGTCATCTGCACTAGCCTCCTCGAATGGAGCTGTGTAAAAGTGGACTGATAAGGAGAACTGCAGTGTTATTCAGCTGATAATGCTGGATTAGCTTTCTTGGAAGCACCATAGAGTTAGCATTTGTTTTTGGATAAAGTAGTTGCATGATCTCAGGATGTGGCTGGCGTGCCTTTGGAGAGGCTTTGGCTTTTTCAGTCAGTGTTGGTATGCAGAAGGGAACAGTCATCTGTACTCCATGCATGTGTTTGTGAGCAGTACCAGATTGTCTCTTTCACCTGAAAAGCAGTGGTGAAACAAGCCAGGTTGCCCAAACCAGGTTTCCCACTTGAGTCTTCCATCTGGAGAAGTGCCTTGGGTCATGGAGGAGATATTTACAGAAGATACTTGCAGATAGCAGTGGGAGGAAAGCAATGGTTAAAAAAAGGAGATGAAAATAGACCACTCTAATTAGAGTAGCCTTGTTGTCCCTCCAGGCTGTGAACACATAGGTCATTCCTGGGCCCTGTCTTTCTCAGGTTCCTAAGCAGTAGCTTATGAATGAGACTCTGGACTCTTCAGAGTAGGGGAAGGAAAGACTAGGTAGTTAAATTCCTGAGGGGCTGCGTCACTGCAGAGGAGCCTTGGTTTAATGCTGTTTATTTGGCCTTATCTGTCTCACGGTGTTGCTACAGCTACCCGTGTGTGTGTTTCCTGAAAACAACCAAGAATAATCATGGAAGCTATTCACTAGCTTGCATGAAACATCCATGATTATTTCATTTGGGAGCCGAACTGGCCAAGAATGAAAAGTAAGCAAACAGTGAATATAGCTAAAATATGGACTGCGGTAGGAGAGAATAAAAGGAGCACACATCGTGGGCTGGAGCTTGCCATGGCTGTGCAGCATTCCAGCCAAAATACACAAGAGCATTAATCTTTCTGACTTGTAGAGCTTAAACCCCTGGTATTTCAGATGCTGTAATAATACAGCCTCTTTGCAGTCTTGGCTTTGGCCAGGCCTCTCCATGTGATGGAAGGGGATACCTGGTCTGGAGCACTGGGACATTCATTCAGCTGTTGGGTCTGAGCTCTGGGAGGATGGGAGCTAGCCTGAGCTGGAGCCTTTGCCAGGCTGCTTGAATATAATCTAATTAAATGTTGGAAAGAACTGTCTCTTTCTCTCTTCCTGTATTAAATAAAAACCATTTTATACTTTGAAAGGGTGCAGTGGGGTGACAGCTTTAGTGTCCATAAACCAGTAAGTCTGGCTGTGGCTGGCTAAAATGGATTAGGTGAAGTGGTTATGTACTGCTTGGATGGTTAGTGCATCTGTACAAAGTGAGGAGCTGAGCTAACTTGTAAATTCTCCAACTAGGGTCCAATGAAGGTTTCGGTAACTTACGGTGGTGATCCCATCCCTAAAAGCCCTTTCACTGTGGGTGTTGCTGCTCCGCTAGACCTAAGCAAAGTTAAAGTCAATGGACTTGAAAACAGTGAGTACCTGTGGGCTGCCTCTGAAGTGTCTCCTGAATCTGGGTGATAGCCAACATGTCCTGCTGGAACAGGAGTGGGCAAAACAATCATCTTCTAAATTTGCTACAGTTGGGAATCAACCAGCTTTAACTTTATAGCTTGGCCACTCTGATATAGCTGGTCCCCTTGAGGGAAACTGCTACAGTGCACAGTGTCATTCATATAGTCTTTTTGTTTTCCAAAAGTAGAAGAACTTAAGGCTGTGAAATATTGTTGCTTTCCTGAAATGAGCCTCTGATACTGTCAGACCATGTCTAACAGGCTTGTTTTGCCCTGTAGCTTTGTAACTCCAATTAACCAAAGCATCTATTTGATTTTTTGTTTGGTTTGGGAGGGTTTTTTGCCTGCAGAGGGATGCAGACTGAGCAGGGCTCTGCTGGTGCCTGCTCTCTGAGATGTGTGCATAGGAGATTTCTTGGACCACTGTCTGATGTTAGGTAAGGAACGTAATAATGGGTTTTATCTTTTCCAGGAGTGGAAGTAGGGAAGGATCAGGAATTTGTAATTGATACCAAAGGAGCTGGTGGACAAGGTAAACTGGATGTTAATATATCCAGTCCTATGAGAAAAGCTGTGCCATGTCTGGTGGAACCAGTTCTGGGTAAGGAGTGCAGCACTGCAAAATACATCCCACGGGAAGAAGGGCTGTATATGGTGGATGTGAGTTATGATGGCAACCCAATCCCAGGGAGCCCCTATACTGTGGAGGCCACACTACCTCCAGATCCCTCCAAGGTAAGTAACTGGTTTAGGGCTATGGCAGCAGCTGATACCCAAAAACTGAATTGTGGCCAATTGCATGAGACTTGACTTGGTTTTGGCCAAACCAGACCCTGGTGCATCCTTAATCAGAGCACTCAGTCAGTTCTTTTGCAGCCTCTGTGACTCATTGAAGTCAATCCTGTAACACTGTATTTGAATAAAAATATTGAACTAATGAAGAATACTGCATAGTGTGGCAAATACAAGTATCACTCCTAATTTAATAGAAGTTGTCCTGATGAGTATCTCTACTATATTAAGATGCTTTTTTCTAAGGAAATATACTTCAAGAAAAAGATGTGTACAGCCATCAAGTATTTTAGCATTTCCATCTTTTATATCCCATGGCTATATAGAAACAGCTATGACGAGAGTATAAATATCCTTGTCTAGAAGTAGGAGGAGAGGTATCAACTTTGCAGTAAAACTGAGATGAGTGGCAAAGAAGATGTTGCTTTTTGTGTATTTTTAAGAGCTTGTTAATTGGATCCAGCATATAAACAAGTCTAACTAGGCAGTCTTCTGGCAGTAATATGGAAGAGGCAGTTTACTTCAACTACATATTCTCTTCTAGGTAAAAGCCCATGGTCCAGGTCTTCGAGGTGGCCTTGTTGGAAAACCAGCCCAATTCACAATAGATACTAAAGGGGCAGGAACTGGAGGTTTGGGTTTGACGGTAGAAGGCCCGTGTGAAGCTAAAATTGAATGCTCAGACAATGGTGATGGAACCTGCTCTGTCTCCTACCTCCCTATGAAGCCTGGAGAGTATTTTGTCAACATCCTCTTTGAAGATGTTCACATTCCTGGTTCACCCTTTAAGGCAGACATAGAAATGCCATTCGATGTCTCTAAAGTCATTGCCACGGGCCCGGGTCTGGAGCGTGGTAAAGTAGGTGAAGCAGGGCTGCTGAATGTCGACTGCACAGAAGCAGGTCCTGGGGACCTGCGGGTGGACATGGTGTCAGATACTGGTTCCAAAGCTGAGGTCCAGATTGACGATAACAAAGACGGGACCTATGTCGTTACGTATGTGCCGCTCTCAGCTGGAATGTACACAATCAAGATGAGATACGGCGGAGAGCAAGTGCCTAAATTCCCAGCCCGGGTCAAAGTGGAGCCAGCTGTGGACACAAGCAGAGTTAAAGTGTTTGGGCCAGGAGTGGAAGGAAAAGGTGAGAATAACTGTTGTTATCCGAGCTTATAGTACTTGCGGTCTTTTACAAGTATTCTGAGCCTTGAAAGTTGTAAAAGCCTTGCATGTTTTCCTTGCATGGTGACCCTGGGAATGACGGGGAAGTCTCATTATGTTCCCAAACAAGTTGTTCATCATGCTGCTTCACTAAATATTTTGTTGTTGGAAGTATATGCGGTTCTTGAAGCGACTCTTGAAAACATTTCCTGCAGATGTCTTCCGAGAAGCTACAACTGAGTTCACTGTGGATGCTCGACCTCTAACAAAGGCTGGTGGTGACCACATCAGGACACAGATCATGAGCCCATCCGGCTCCCCCACAGACTGTCTTATCCAAGACAATGCTGATGGAACATATTCAGTGGAGTACACGCCATTTGAAAAGGGTAACCTCTGGGTTTGCTTTTTTTAACTTGAAAGGGGAAACCCAAGAGCAAGTGGCTCTTCTGCCACTTTCATTTGGCAAACTGCCGAGGTTTGCCAGTAACTTGTTGGCATCTTAGCAAGAGTTTTATCAGTAGAAGAGGTAATTCTGCAGGAAATAGCTGTGTTTGAACTTGAAGAACTGGCTTTTATGGTAACTTGACTTCAGAAGTTCTTCACAACACAGAAGAACAGCATATAGATGGTGTTTCTAGTTATGAAACACTAGTGAAGTCTTGTGAAATATAGGAGGAAACTCTTACCCATATACTGACATTTAGTTCTGTAGCATCTTGTAGAAGTGATGTGAAGTGATGAGTGTATTTAGGGAATTCAGGATGTTCTCTTCTCCTCTTAACAGGTCCACACACAGTCAGTGTAACATATGATGATGTACCTGTGCCAAACAGTCCCTTCAGAGTGAATGTGACAGAGGGCTGCCATCCATCACGTGTGAAGGCACAAGGACCTGGACTCACAGAAGCTTTCACAAATCAGCCAAATGCCTTTTCAGTTGTCACCAGGTGACTGGGCCTATTTGATCTTGAAGGAATATCTGAGGGAGGGAGGAGTGTAGTGGTGTGTGGTACAGATACTAAACTCAGTACAAATATTTATAAAAAGGCCTAGCTGTGCCCATCTGGTGACTATGTATGCTACCTCATAGTCTGCTGAGCACTCTGCTCTGCAGACATTAAACATTAGGGGTTGATAGTGATTGAAGATAAAATTCTGGGAAAATGTGAGTGAGGTAGTGCTGAACAGATTTGCATGCCAGTGTGTGCTGAAGGCTGAACATCAGAAGTCAGGTTACTGCATTTCCAAAAAGGATGAAAATGCAGCCAGAGCATGTGAAGGCTACAAAGCTGCTGTTAGGAGCAGGTAATTCTAACAATATGTGTTTCTGTCTTGCAGAGGGGCAGGAATTGGTGGCCTTGGAATAACTGTTGAAGGACCTTCAGAATCTAAAATTAGCTGTAAAGATAACAAAGATGGGAGCTGCAGTGCCGAGTATGTTCCTTATGTTCCAGGAGATTATGATGTTAACATCACGTATGGGGGAGAGCATATTCCTGGTAAGAGCTCTTGCTCAGTGGCTTTCAGAAGAGGGAAGAAGCTCAGGGCTAAGGGCTCAGTGCATTGGCTGCATCTCCCTCATGCTGTGGGATGTTGATGTGACTTTGACTTTCTGCTTTTCCTGGGAATTCAGGCAGAAAAAGCAGTGGCATTTGTTCGAGCGGGTACAAATGAGTGGGACAGGGAAATGGACACTAACCTTTGACAAATAACTGGTATTATGCATGAGTGGTGTGTAGCACTTCATGTCACAAAAATAACCCTTTGGTATTTGATTGCCTTCAAGATCCTGTTCTGCAGTAAGAGGGTCTAATGGGTGAGACTGTCATGGGAATTCTATTAAACACTGCAAGTTTTGGTCACTGTAGAAAGCATAGTAACTGTTCCCTAAATCAGATGTTTACCTGTGCATGCATTTGCACTGGATTTTTCTTGTTGTTCCCATTTGCTTTGTTGACATACTGAACTTGGTAACATTGAAGGAAACAAGTGCCTGCATGATGCTTCATTTGCACTTCTGGTTTCTTTCATGTTTGTTTTTTTCCTGAGGTGAGAGAAGTAGATGGATCACAACTGAATTGTTGAGTAGACAGTGAACATATAGAAGTACCATCATTACACTTCTGGCTTTTGCAGAAGCAAAGGAGTAGTATGGAGGTTATGAGGTTGTCATGCCTGTGACTAAGTGATAGTGATAAAAAAGCCCAAGGAAAAGTAGGGGAAAAACCCTTTTTAGTTTGTTCTCTGTAACTGTTAACTCTGGTGTTTAACACTTGCTGTGTCAACTTCCAGGCAGTCCTTTCAGGGTTCCTGTGAAGGATGTTGTGGATCCCAGCAAGGTGAAGATAGCAGGACCAGGTCTGGGAACAGCTGTTCGAGCCAAAATCCCACAGTCCTTCACTGTAGACACCAGCAAGGCAGGAATAGCACCCCTCGAGGTGGTGGTGACAGGACCCAGAGGTAAGAACTGAAGTAATGCATCTCGGTGTGCCCCCTGCTCTGCATTCAGATAGGTAACATGGTCCAGGCCCTACTTGCATAGGTAGTGATGCCACTTCAATGAGCATTGCCTTCTGTTTCTGTTCATCTGTGTGCCCCTTGACAGCTGACCCATGTGTCACGCTGGGGAAGGAGAACTGTGTCATATAGTGCTGGGTTGGACAGTGCCTTTGATGGCTTTAGCCTGATCTTCAGAGCTGGGAGAAGTGACATGAGTAACCATCACCAGTGAACAATTGTGGCTTAGTTTTAGACATCAAAAAGTAAGTCCAAAGTCTAACACATGAACGGTGACTGAGGAAACCTGTGTCACTGGGTTGCAGGAGACTCTGAATCATGGTGTAACTGCTCAGTGGTTCCCAGAGAGCAACAAGGCCCTTGAGTGACAGTGTTAATGGTGTTTGCATTAACCTAGAGAGCTGTGTCTCAGTGGCACAGTATCTTGGCAGCAGGCATCTGTTGGCTGCAAGTCTCACCTTGCTGGGAGGTGAGAGCTGCTTCCCCATTGGAGTGTCAGGTCCCGCTGTGCGGGTGCCCCTCAGGTAACACTTCTTTATTCTAGCGGATGAGACGGATTCCCAGGGATGGCGCTCCCCACTGAAAGCAATTTCGGATTTCTTTAAAGGTGGCCCAAAGGGTGACACTGAGACAGGTTTGAACTCTCACTACCTCCTGGCAATTTTGGCTCTCAGAAATCCAACTGGCAACTGCAAGAATCATCTAGAGGAGGGAGTGGGAACCAACGGTGTTGCTCTTAGGCTTTGCATGGCAACTATATAGGTTTCCTTTGTGCTTGCTTTACTACTAATCCTTCCTGTGTTTTAAAGCCAATTTGTAATTGTAGACTGCTTTGTGTGATGATCTGAACTGATATGTCACATAATCTGTTGTAGATTTAGCTTAATGCAAATTGAAATAATTGATCCTGCTTTCTTAGGACTCTGGCAGCTTGCAGGGCGGTCCTGCCTAAGCAGGGAGCCTGTCTTTCCAAACTTCTGATTGTGAAAGACTCAGTTGGTGAATGCTACACACCAACTGGCTTTAGGGCTCAATTCTGTGCAATGAATCCCAGTAACTGTGTATTCTTATAAATGACAGTTCAGACAAATAACTATTACTCATTTTCTTCCAAGCACTTTTAGCAATTGCTCTTGACCTGGACTGTGCAGAAAGGCAGCTCTTTCTCCAGTATTTTCATGCTAGCTTTTGTTTACAGGCAGAAGACAGGAGCCCAGAGTGTGGTGGATAACAACCTATCTCAAGTCAATGGCTTTGAATACATAATAAGGGAAACTGATCACTGATCCATACCTGTTGCCTTAATTAAAAAAAAAATAAATTTAGCTTGTTGCAAACTGTAAGCAGTGCATCTTGGAGCTTTGTGCAGGAAATGGCTGGTGAGGAACTGGGTTTTGATAGCACAGCTGAGAAAATTCTATGTTGCTTTTTTAGGAGTTGTGGGGCCTGTTAATGTGGTAGACAATGGAGATGGCACCCACACGGTGGTGTACACCCCCATGCAGGAGGGACCCTACATGATCTCTGTCAAATATGCTGATGAAGAGATTCCTCGAAGGTAAGATGTCAGGATCAGGTTTGGTGAACTGAAGATTTAATGATCCAATTGTCCTCTCCCAGCACTTGAGCACCTTTTAAGGACTAGCTGTGGTCCTTCCTACTTTACCAGTGCAGCTCCTTGCACAACCTCAGGCGTCAGTGGTGGTTTGAGCCTGCTGTACCTACAGCAGATGCCACTGGGGAGGTGTATGTGCACCTCAGCATGTACTGCAGCAACTATCAGCCATTAACTTGGGAGGAGGGGGCAATAATGGGTTTCTCTTTAAGTCCTTTCAAGGTGAAGGTGCTTCCTACATATGATGCCAGTAAAGTGACAGCGAGCGGACCAGGTCTCAGTTCCTATGGCATTCTAGCCAGCCTGCCTGTGGAGTTTGCTGTGGATGCTAAGGATGCTGGGCAGGGACTTCTGGCTGTACAGATCACTGTAAGTAACTACAAAACAAATCAAGACTGGAAACATGTTCTAGGTGGGCATGAGTCTCTCCTATCAGAAGTGTCCACACCTTTACCTTTACATACCCAGTGTCCTGGAGACTGGGCTGCTGGCTCGACCCTAGGGTCTGATACAGGAAAATCTTGTACTCTGTGTTTGTGAAGCTCTTGAGATGGATTTTTTGAGACTTCTGTCTTAAAGTAATCAGCCGTGCTATATTTGGTTCTTGTTTAACCTTACACTCTGCAAATGCCCAAAATAAGATAAATAGTTTCTTGTAAGATTATGAAAATACTGGCAGTTGAAATGGAGACAGCCTTCTAGCAGTGTAGTTCAGCATGGCCATGAGATAACATCCATGCTGAGCATTACATTATGATAAATGAACACACAAGTCCCCCTCAAGGTTGCCAGAAGTCATAAGCTGCTTAAGGAGATACTGCAGGAATGTTTTTATTTGGCTTTGTTACTGCTCTTCCTGAAGTTTCTGGTTCCTAGAATCTGTGGCCTCAGCAAAAAGGTCCTTGGTTAGTGGACCATAAAGCACATAGCTCACCTCTGGTATGCCTAGGTCATGGAAAGGCTGGTTGCACTTGCCCTTCTGCATTCTTGCTCCTGTGCTGTCTCAGTGTTGGCTCAGGTGCAGCAAAACAGTTGCCATTATTTTGGCATGCAAGTGTGATTTTAAAAGGATCCAAAATGCTCTTACCAGAGCTCCCAACCAGCTGTAGCTTTGAAAATCAAGTTCCACAGGTCCTGTGGGGTAGAAGTGCATAGGTGATCCTCCTGGCAGCATTTACTTGCTTCGTGTTCTGAGCTGTTCAATGTCAAATGTTTCACAAGCCTTCCTGAAAGAAATAAGCTCTTTCATGCTGTACCTAAAATCTGCAGCCCTTTGCAGCTTATAATGTGCCCCAGGCAGTGTTAAGTCATAAAATACAAAGGGGAGTCAACATATGGTTTCCTATAAGCAGGCTTGGAAAATTTGCTAAAATGCTTTGCGCTTTGTAGCTGATGAGAAATGGTAGTTGAAGGAGATGCATAGACCTGCTTTTAACTGTAGACTTTGCAGTGTGTCAGCAGCTGGATGCCTCATCCATGAGGGTTGATAGCAGACTGTAGCCATGCTTCCCCCTGCCCTGAGACCTTCCAGTGAGCACCTGCCCAAGGCTACCCAGTGCTTACTCAGGATGGAGCTGCACAGTCTGGCTCCCATTCTGTGCTGGGAAGCATTCTTAATTTCCAGCAGTGACATGACAGTGAAGCTTGAAACTTCTTACAATTAATTTAAAGTTCATTACAATACCTTGCCGCATCCTACAAAAATTCTCATATCAAAGGTTAATTGATGATTGCACTGATTGCTTTATAGTGGTCTGAAAACTCTCTGCTCTTCGTAGTCTATTACTGGTACTAGCCTTTGAGTGAAATATATTTAAACCTCAAAAAGCTGAGTCCTGTATCTGTTTGAGACTATCTAAATACATATTTGTTGCCCTACTAAAGGAATTCAAAACCAACTTTATAGTGCCTAAATCTTCTGGTTTGCATTCTTCAGGACCAAGAGGGCAAACCCAAGAGAGTGGACATTCATGACAACAAGGATGGCACTTACACAGTCACCTATGTCCCTGACAAAACAGGCCGCTATACGATTGGTGTTAAGTATGGTGGAGATGATATCCCGTCCTCTCCCTATCGGATCCGGGCATCTCCATCTGGGGATGCCAGCAAGTGTTTGGCCACAGGTGAGTGTTTGGCCCCTCTCCATTTCTGTTGTTTGTGCTGGATGTAAAGTTGCCTTCTGAGCACAGTGCCGTGGCTATAACGGGCACAGAAGACATGCTAGAGACTTCTGTAATCTGACTGCTCTTATAACAAGGGGTTTTCCTAAAGATAAAGAAGTGTCACACTGTGGGTGAGCAGGAATTTCTTGCAGCCTCTAGCAAAATCTGTCAAACTGCCTGGGTTGTCATAAACAGCCAGATGCAACTGAAGTCTGATGCTTATTTTGGCATGGATAAATCCTGCTGAGAACTGCAGTGAGGTTGATTTTAAAAATAACACATCTGTGTGTGTCCACTGCATCATGCTCCATTCACTGTGAGTGTTGCAAGAAGCTTTTCATTCCAAGCAAGAAGAGAATTAATTCTGAGGATGTAAATAACTGGCCATGTGCTTCTGTATTAGCAAAGCCTGTTCAGGCTGGGTGTTATTAGTGGAGGTTTCTGCTGCTTTTCTGTCTGGTCAAGGTTGGCCAAGATCTGAGGGCTTTTGGGAAGGGCGAGTGGAAAGGGAGAACCTAAAGATAAGACATTGCTATGACTCAAAAAATCATTGCCTCAAAAATCAGTGCCTTGGTGTAGGGGAAGGACTCCAAATTTGTTGCTGCATGAGCAAACTTAAAGCTTTCTCCTTTACTTGTCAGGATGGGTGTTCATCACGTGGCTTTGGGCTGGTCACCACTGCATGGTACCACCTCCCAGGAGCCTGTGGCAGAGAGCAGAAGTGACAAAAACTAGTTATAAGAATTCCACTGATTTTAGAATAAAGAAATAAACCAGGCAAGACCAAATTAAACAGGGAAGCTTAATCTGTTGTTGTAGACCTGTGAGAGTGTCTGGGCATTGTGCTGGCTGCTTTCCAGTAGTCTTAAACAGAAATGCATTCCTGACACAAAGGGGAAAAAAAGAGAGGTATCCCCTTTGCTTCAAATTTGTGTAAAAGATGCTTTAATGGGTGAATCTGATACTCTTCCAGGAAACTCAAGTCATTACCTATTCAGAGTAACTGAGATGGAGATTACGGTCAGATGCCAGCTAAAATGTCCCCTTTCCAAGAAGTGCTTCTGGTTTTGTGCAGTAAAGCTGAAATACAATTGCTGTAGGAGTAGGTGCTGGAATAGTGCCAAGGTATTAAACCAGCAGGTTCGTTGCCACTTGAAAACGAGCCATTTACCTGGTAACAAGTCCTGGTCAGAAAGCAGGAGTGTTCAATACATGCTGCAAAGAAGACTAATAGTTCTCATTTAAACAGTGTTCTTCAAGCTGGATCTGATTGCTACAATTTGGGCACCGTTGCATGATTTTTTTGGGGGGGGATGTGTGGCAGAACAGTGGAAAATCACTTGTGGGTAATGGTAGGGGAAACATAGCCATAGCTGCTACTGTGCCCTTTTATAGCTGCTTACACAGGGAGGTTTATATTAAAGCAGTGCAGCTGAGTTGCTGGTTGGGAAGAAAAGTGCCTTTGGCTCTGCATAAAGGAGTATGACGATAAGAGTATGGGTTAAGGCATTGCTTTCTTCAAACTTAGCTTTTTTCCTCTCTGTTCTCATCCAGCCTCTCTGATTGCAGAGGAGAAGGAAAGCTGGTAGCCAGCTCTCGCATGCCGCTGTGCTGACCAATTTTGTGAATGTCCCTTGTTGTACATCTGCTCCCAAAACCACATCTGTGGGTCACTGGGACCAGCGTCCTGGTGCCATGCTGCCCAGGTGCCTCACAGACGGCCTGCCTGGGAAAACTGTCCTCTGAACACTTTCTGTAATGAAAATTGCCTTGTAGGTCCTGGAATTGCACCCACTGTGAAGACTGGTGAGGAGGTTGGTTTTGTGGTAGACGCCAAATCAGCAGGGAAGGGAAAAGTGACGTGCACCGTCCTCACGCCAGATGGGACAGAAGCTGAAGCAGATGTTGTTGAAAATGAGGATGGGACTTACGATATCTTCTACACTGCTGCCAAACCAGGAACCTATGTGATTTATGTCCGCTTTGGTGGGGTGGACATTCCCAACAGTCCTTTCACCGTCATGGTAAGCCAGCTCTGCTCCAAAAGTACCTCCCACTCAGATTCCTGCTGCCATGTTTTATTTAGCGATAGGTTAACTCTGTGTGTAAATGTTTGTTCAGACATTTATTAGGGTAGCAGGAACTAATGAATCCTTGTTACTTGCAGAGCTTATTTTGAGCAGGCAATATGGTTAAGTGAAGCGGGATAGAAGCCATCAGAGGATGAAGACTTGGCTTCTCTGAAGAAATTTGTTTTTCATTTCCTGACCATGTAGTTCTTTTTCTAAATGATGTAAGGGTGGTTGTAATCAGCTTCTACAACTAATTACTTTAGCCATTGTCAGATACAGTGGTCTGTCTTCTCTGTCTCACTCTTTATTAAGTTGACCCCAAAATAAGGAATGGTCTGCTGACAGATCCCAGGGAAGCAGACTGTTAGCTCACACTTAAAGATGATTTGCAAGTGCTAGTTAAACTGTTATAGCCAAATTCCCCTCCTAATTATGTTCCTTCCAATGTGCAGTATGTCAGCACATTTAACAAACAAAACCCCAGCCCCCTGAGAAGCAGACTAGGTGCCTCTCAGGGCTCACAGAAGCCCTTCATGTGAAGAACAGCTCTCCATGTTGGCAAAACAATTCCTGGTCTTGTAATCTTAGCCAAAGCAGCCTCTGGTGCCTCTCGGTCCATGAAACCAGAGGACTGTACTTGTGCTGAGTCTGGATGGAGTTCACAAGGCCTTGGAGCCGGGCATGCTGGCTCGTCCTACCTGTCAGCCTGGCAGATCACTATGGGTGTCTGAAGATTTCCTTGAGAAAAACGACTCCCTTAGTTGCTGCTCAAAGCTCACCACAGGAAATGCCTCTTGAGGTCAGGGAGCCCACTCCCAGCCAGCCAAAATTCCCACTTCCTAACTGACTGATTCAGTATGTGTTTGACTTGGGTGTCTCAGCTGGGGACTGAGAACACTGGAATGGCAGCGTTTCTGGTTTACATTTATTTTTTTAGTGGAGTCTTTCTATGCAGAAGTTTCCAGGGCCTTATTTCATTAGAGTGGTTTGTAGTGGTGTGAACAGGCAGGAGGGGCTGGGGTGGCTGAGCCTGGGGGAGCTGCCTGTGTGGGTGTCAGCCCCAGCTTCTCCTGTTGGGTTGATGGGGGAGATGGGAATTTGCAAGTCATCCTCTTGGCATGCCTGGTGAGAAGAGTGGCTGCGCCAGGGGAAAACACATTTGGTGTCTTGACGACGCTGTCCCAGCTATGAATCAGAAGAATAGCCTTGCAGCTATGGCTGGATGTGGGCTGGGTCATTCACCCCAAGTGCATGAGCTGGAGCAGCCTTCCCACGGCAGCCGGCTCCCCTGCCTCCCAGCTGGCACGCCGTGCTGCTGGGGAACTTGCATCTTAGGCTTAAACCCTTCCCTTCCCTCCCTGCACCAGTCCCATAAAAAAGCAACTTCGATATTCCATTCCACCAGTATTCAGGCACAGCTTTCAGCTTCCTTTTGAGCACCCAACAGTGGCTTTGTCCCTTTTCTGTGCCACTGGTGCCCAGTGCCTGTGGATAAGGGCAGTTTCCCAGCTTCCCTGACTGGATCCAGGTCTTTGCTATGGCGAGAGGACTGGGAGGGCTACACAATGGGAGGAAGGTGTTCAACTGGAAGGAGCTGTGTGTTCTGAACTGTGGAAGGTGGGAATGCCTCCATGCCAGAATAACACCTAATAACACCTAACCTGCCTCTACCCCTGCCCAGGCTGTAGATGCAGATGATGTCGCCGCACGGTCGCAGGAGCCAGTGGGCACTTCCCCTCCTGGATTCCGCCCTTGGGTACACAATTTTTACGTTTTTCAGCTGTTTTTCTCCCATCTGTGTTCCATTTCAGATGACAGCCTGCTTCTTGGGATTGCTTGATAGCTCTGGTCATTGTGTTCATTCTTTCTGTTTCATCAATTGTTCTTGGGATCCAGACCTTGTTTTTTCTTTGCTGCTTGAAGGGAGTCTCCAAATCAACTCTCATTTAAACACGAAGAGGATCACTGCACCCACAGCTTCCACTTCTGAAATGTCTACTGTTGGCAAAAACAATCTGAGTGCCTCGCTTTGTTTTCCCAGTAAAATCACAGTGTCTTGAGTTCAGAGTCACATTGTGAAATTTGTTTCTTTTGTCCATTTTGTGTTGCAATCACTCTGCCCCATTTAAAAATCACTTTCTCTTCCAGGCCTTAAGCAACTAAATCCTTTCAGATGGAGCCACTTTGGGTCTTGTGTGCGCTACATTGTCTTCCATCCCTTTGTGTTCCATTTATATCTCTTAACTTTTTTCCAGCATGTCTTCCACCCGCACCATGTTTGATTTGCTCTGCTCTGCAGTGTGGTGTTGTGAAGGAGAGCTTGGCCGGACACTGCTCTGGTTAAGTCCAGTCCTTGGCTGGCTGCAATAATCACTGCACACTCTTTTGCTTGTGCTCACAGTGGAGTTGCTCAGTGCTAGTTTGGCTCTACCATCCTATTTTGAAGTGACCCATCTTTTTGCTTCCCTTAGGTTACAGAAGAAGCTTATGTCCCAGTCGGAGACATGAATGGCATGGGATTCAGGCCTTTTGATTTGGTTATCCCGTTTGCTGTAAGGAAAGGAGAAATAACAGGTATCTGGAGGGCCTCTCAGGGAGGTTTATGCTTTTTGTTAGTGTGTTTATCCATTTGCTGCTAACAGTCTGGGTGGTCTAGACCACAGCATGTGGGGGAGGTTTGTATCCTGCCAGCAACTTAGTTGTTTAATTTCACATCAAGTGGCATCCACTGAGGATGAGTGGGATATGCCTTGCCAATGGTTTGAGTTAAGTGAGGGGATTCCTGGTGCTGCTGTGGTCCTCAGTCCTAGGCTGTGAGCTACTGCACTGTAGGACCTGTTGCTGCTTTTTTCCTTCTGGAGCAGCTACATGCACCCTTGATAAACTTCATTATTTCTTTTGTGCAGATGCTGCAAAACAGTTAATGCTGCTTTCCTGTTACATACCTTCTCCAAAGCAAGTGACCCCTCTTCCACAGGTCTGGCAGCTGAGAGCATTGCCCCAGGTAGCACCCTGGTTGCACTAAGCTCCTGCACACAAGGGCTGTATCTCCTCTGCCCTCTAGTTCACCAATCCCACCCCAAGCCCTGGGCTGTCCCAGCTTGAAGGAACAGTTGGTCTTTCCTTTTCAAAAGAGCAGCAGGAGATGGAGCGTCTTGCTATGAGATGGACCAGTGCCTTTTCTAGGGCTTGCTGTGAAAAGCTCGGTGGCTGCAGCAAACAGCCCTGCCTGTAGAGTTTGTAAGGTCACAGGACTGTTTGCCAGATGTCTACCACTGCATTGTATTCATGTAGCTTAAGGAGAAAACATGTCTGGTTAGTGTTCCCATTAGTCTCCTATTTTTGCCTGTGGGTAAGGATTTTAACAATTTAAAATGCTTGTTTAAAATGGCTAGACAATTCTCTGTGGGTGGGAGGGGGGAAGCAGCGGCTTCTCCTTCTGTAACTCCCATGGTGGCCTTTTGTAGGTGAAGTACACATGCCCTCAGGAAAGACGGATACGCCAGATATCGTGGATAACAAAGATGGCACAGTTACAGTGAGATATGCTCCTACTGAGGTTGGGCTGCATGAAATGCACATAAAATACATGGGAAAACATATCCCAGGTGAGTCTGACAAAGCAGGCAGTGCAAATCCGAGTGCAGGGTCCTGCTGATGCATCTGCTCCCTGGTGAGGTTCTATAGCTGAGTTGTACATGCTGTAGTAAGAACTGCCTGGTCTTACTATTCAGCAGCACTTCCTCTGCAAGCGGTCCAGAGAGGACTAAAGCAAAGGAGTAAGTGCTGGCACATGTGAGCTTCCACTGTGGTTTAATAGTACCAGCCAGGCTTAAAATGGATTTTGGTTTGGGGAACTAGCTTTTGTGGCATTTTATTATGAAGAAGAAACATACAATTTTCTAACTACCATTTTTTCAGGTTGAAATTTACTGCCATGGTGCTCAGCAAAACTAGTGGTTACAGCGTGTGTTTATCCTTAAAACAGCATTGGCAAAAAATCTCCAATCTGTGGGGAGGACTGAGTGGCTAAAACACTATAGTTACTCTTTCCATCTCATTGCAATAAAATAAAACACACATGCACGCTATGCTGTAATCTTTCTTTCTTCTTGGCTGCTTCTTAACAAACAGACCATTGCCTTTCATTCCCCTTCTCTTCTTTTGTCCTTGCTTCACCAGCTCCCCAGCGGAAGCTCTGCATGGCCTGGAGGCTGCAGCTGCCCTGTGGTTCTCCAGATGTGCCGGCAGTGTGGGGCTGGGTGGAAAGGGGCAGATCTGTAGAAAGATGTGTAGATGAGACAAAATATCTTCAGCACTGCCTGAGCAAGGCTGCTGGTTTTGTTGGTGTACAGAAACACAGGAAAACTTTTGCTGAAGCAAAGAGCTCGATGATGTGATGCATGGTGCCACTTCAGTTTCTTCAGCACTTGGATGGATATAGAAAGTCCTTAAGTGCTGAACTGTCGGATTTACTGGTTCGGTAAGACCATTAGCAGGCACTGGAACAGAAGAATGAGGTTTCCTTCTTCAAGGCTGTCATGAATCAAACTTGCTGCTATCTCAGCTGCAAAATCTAGCTTTGAACTGAAGAGCTATTTGTGCCTTCTTTTGAAACCATTACTGGATGTTGGTGACTGTACTTTTTGTTCTTGTGCACCAGCTTAGCTAATCTGAGGCTGGCAAACACGTTTTTGGATACCCTTCAAATTTGCTGGTTCAGGTTCATTGAGTGAGACAATGTGCTGTGCTAGTTCCTAATTCTGAGCTACCAAAATTCGCAATCTGTGCCTGAACTGAAAGCCTGCTTCTGAGTCATGTTCTGATTTAATGTGCTAAAAATAAACTTGCAATAAACAAGACCCTTTATAACATCATTAAAGCTTATTTCTGGTAATTTGAGCAACACTTTTTCATGACTGAATATGGAACAAATTGTGAAGAAATATCTTTTGAGAATGGAGGGGGAGGCTTATTTGGCTTTTAAGTGCATTACAGTCACATAAAGGTTTTTCATATGCCATATGAAAAGGGCATATTGAAAAGGGCATTGAAGAGCATGGGTATCAGTTCTTGTAGTCCAGGCCACTCACCCTTAAAAGAGCCTCTTTTGGTTAATTTGGTTTTTTTTTTCCTTTAGAGAGCCCTCTGCAGTTCTATGTGAATTACCCCAACAGTGGCAGTGTGTCTGCATATGGGCCTGGCCTCATTTATGGGGTTGCAAATAAACCAGCAACTTTCACCATTGTCACGGAAGATGCAGGAGAGGGTAAGTCTGTTCCTTAAACCCATCCTACCCTAAACTAGGAGCTTCTTAATAATGCACATTAGTGTTAATTTGCATTCGTGTTCAACTATGAATCTCTGATATGATACAGCTGTTATTTGCCCAAGTCATTTGCAACTTGCAGTAAAAACTGTTTATTACTGCTTCCCAAGAGCAGTAGATGTATCCTGTGGTACAGGGTGCAAATGGTTTGTTTAATTAAAAATAAACTGCAAGTAGCTTAATGACTGTGTGTGTGGAATCACTGTTAGGTAAATCTAACAGACTGAATAGAGCTGTGGCCTTAGTGCATTGGTCTGAGTTGATTTTGCTGCTGTCCTTTGAAAACATGATCTAAGCTGCATTTTCAGTACCAGTACTGGGATCTTTCTCATTGGAGCAAGTCTTTGGACTTCATGTTCACCAAGATTTACAGAAGTGCCATTCTCCTTGTTTCCTAGGTGGGCTGGACTTGGCTATTGAGGGACCTTCAAAAGCAGAGATCAGCTGCATTGATAACAAAGACGGGACATGCACAGTCACATACCTGCCTACTCTACCTGGGAACTACAGCATCCTGGTCAAGTACAATGACAAACACATTCCAGGCAGTCCCTTCACGGCCAAGATCACAGGTATAAAGTTGAGACTTCTGGAAGCACTTTGTATTAAAAATTAACCTCTGATAGCATGAGGGACCTGGCAGGGACTTGAAGTCCTCTGACTTGTTCTGCACTTAACTTTGTAATATTTTGTGACTCGTTTCTCTTTATGTATTCAGATGATAACAGAAGACGGTCTCAGGTTAAGCTTGGTTCTGCTGCTGACTTCATGTTGGACATCAATGAGACTGATCTCAGTCTCCTAACAGCCAGCATTAAAGCCCCATCTGGTCGTGATGAGCCTTGTCTTCTCAAGAGGCTGCCCAATAACCACATTGGTAAGCTCTGAGAGATTAGTATGGTAGCCTTTAATCTAGTTTGCTTTGCTATGTGAAAATCACTGACTTCTCTGCTCCTTTCCAGAAGAGCATTGTCCAACCAAGTGATTGACAGTGTTTGGTACAGTTGTCCAAAGACAGAAGAGTGTGAAGAATGACCTCTTCTTAGTTTGCATGTGACGTGTCAGGTTGCAATTGAACTGTATCTTGTCAGCATGTATGAATGGCTTTGTGGTCCATTTGCAAGCAACACTTCCACATGTGTGAAGAGAGCTCTCTTCCAGTATTTCATTTCTTGGTGTGATTAAGGCATTTAAATCAAGTATAACATAAATAAAACCAGAATAAATTAGTTGCATTTCTCTGCTTTGTAGGCATCTCATTCATTCCACGGGAAGTAGGAGAACATCTGGTTAGCATCAAGAAAAACGGGAGCCATGTACCAAACAGCCCTGTAACAATCATGGTGGTCCAGTCTGAGATCGGGGATGCCAGACGGGCAAGAGTCTTTGGACGTGGCTTGGTAGAAGGACGTACCTTTGAAATGTGTGACTTCATTGTAGACACAAGAGATGCAGGTTAGTTCCATTGCAAAGGGGCTGTGAGATGCTGTGAGATTCCTATGCACTCTACGTGAGAGCATTACTCCCCTCAGCATCCAACCACCAGGTCACAAGCTGTAAAGCAGAAGCTGCAAATAGTGTATTAAAGATGCATGGTCATTACTGTCAGTTATTAACTACAGACAAGGCTATTAACTTAGAATATGCTTTGCATGGTCCTGGCTGATGTCTTCTGTTACAGCAAACAGAGACTCACTGGGGCAGTGGTGAAAGTTTTTCATTTGATGGTGCTGGTTCTAGTATCATTTGGTACAGCAAGAAGGAAATGAATAAGATACTTCTCTATTCTTTAAGGTGGAGCCTTGGATAACCTTTTAGCTTTGAAAATAACTTTTCAACATTAACAAAATAAAAGGGGTATTGTTAGAGGATTTTAGGAGCTGAATGCATGCTGTGCCTTCAATATCTGACTGATTAGGAGTACAGAAATCTTGCAACTCCCACATGCAACTCCCACATGCCTGTTATAATACAAACCTACCAACCAGCTACTGCTATGGGTTGGGGCTACTTAATGTCAGGTTTAGAGCAGAGCCATGGAAATCTGAGGCTAACTTTCCTGTATTGTAGGTTATGGTGGGATCTCACTGGCAGTTGAAGGACCCAGCAAGGTAGAGATCCAAACTGAAGATCTGGAAGACGGAACTTGCAAAGTGTCCTATTTTCCAACTGTACCTGGCGTGTACATTGTGTCCACTAAATTTGCAGATGAACATATTCCAGGTAAGCAGAAGTGCTGGGCAAATTTTTGGTTAGTACAACAAAAGTCTTACCTAGCTGAGAGTGCACTGGATCTCTGGGGTGGGCTTTGTGGTCTGGATTTGACCGTAAGTCCCAAAGATTCAAGGAGGTCTTCTACAAGCAGCATGAGAAACTGTTCTGGTTCCAGGAGTGTGTTTCACTTGGACCTGACTGTTATATGGCTATAAAACTTCCACTCTGATCCCCTACAAGTCAGAGGAAGCTTTCACTTCTCCCCTCAGTGGAGTGTGTAATGAGGAGAGGAGGAATGACTTGCTGTGGTACTTACAGGCAGCCCATTCAGTGTGAAGATAAGTGGTGAAGGAAGAGTTAAGGAGAGCATCACACGAACAAGACGGGCTCCCTCTGTTGCAACAGTAGGAAGCATATGTGATCTGAACCTAAAAATCCCAGGTAAGCAGCAACACCCTTCTCCCCAAAACCACAACTTGCACTCATGTAGCATGGGTGTACCTGAAGCAGTGGAAATACGAACTTCAGTGTTGTAAAGACATCCTCATATTAAGATAGTTTAGGGAAGAAACACTTGTGGTGTGTTTCTTTGAACGGTTAAAAATAAGCATAACCATGACCAACATATGGAGAAATAAATTCCAGGAAGGCCTTAATTTAATCTGTGTACAGCAGGCTAGAGAATGGGCTGCACAGCTCCTGGCTCCAGGGGTTTAAGATCATCATTAAATGTTAAATGTTAAACATGTTAAATGTTTGTACTGCTGTCTGGAAACTGTGAATCATGTAGGCCAGGCTTAGCTGGCTGCACTTTTCCAGCCACTTCATCTGCCTCTGTAGAACCTGGGAAGCTGTAACTGGTCAGGCTTGCTGCTCAGCAGCATGAGCCTGGCTGATCATACAAATGGGCGCTACGTGCCTCTTCTGTTGTTTGTACTGTATAATCGCTTAAGCTCAGGTCTTGCTTCCAAAAACAAAACACCAAAACCTTTTGTCACTTTCTAATCTGCATTTTTTTATCCTCTTCTTGTTAGAAATCGATTGTAGAGACATGACAGCCCAGGTGACTAGTCCCTCTGGGAGAAACTTTGATGCAGAAATTGTAGAGTCTGACAAAAACACCTACTGCGTCCGCTTTGTGCCACAAGAAATGGGGGTTCACACTGTGGATGTCAAATACAGAGGGCAGCCAGTGCCAGGCAGCCCCTTCCAGTTCACTGTGGGGCCACTGGGCGAGGGAGGAGCCCATAAAGTGAGAGCTGGAGGCCCGGGGCTGGAGCGTGGAGAGACCGGTGTTCCAGGTGAGTCCTCTGCTCTCACTGGTCTCCAGTGTCCGCTGTGTGCAGGTCTGCAGTGCAGTGTTTTGGTTTCTGCTGGCCTCTTCTCTGAGAGTTTGAAACAGAGCTTGGTGTAACATTGTGGAGTCACCCCAAGCCACGGATGATCAGTGGAGAAACATGGAGAAATAATAGTGCTGTGTCATGTGGATGGAAAAGTTTGGAAACCCACATTTTGGAAACTGACTGCTTTCATGGGATGAGCTTGAGGTTGCAAGGTGTGTTATTACAGGGCTGACAGGCTAATTCAAGGCTAATAGGAGCCCTCTGAAGAAACTGCTAAGCAGTATCTCCCAGGATGATAGGACAATGATGATACACTTAAGCATGAGGTGCTGCACAGTCTGGTAGGAAGAAGCTGCAACCCAGCAGCAGCAAACTTACTCTGTGTGCTTGTGTGCTTCAACAGCTGAGTTCAGTATATGGACACGGGAAGCTGGAGCTGGAGGACTATCTATTGCTGTAGAAGGGCCAAGTAAAGCAGAAATCACCTTTGATGACCATAAAGATGGATCATGTGGTGCTTCATACATAGTTCAAGAGCCAGGTATGTACAGAGACCAAATCATATGGAAACAACATTGAATGTGACTTTCAAAGAAAGTAAGGACACTCACTGCTTCTTTTCTCCCTGCAGGCAACTATGAGGTGTCCATAAAGTTCAATGATGAGCACATTCCTGAAAGCCCCTACCTGGTGCCTGTCATCGCCCCCTCTGATGATGCTCGCAGGCTCACTGTCACTAGTCTTCAGGTGAGACATAAGGAAACATCTCTACAACTTACCACATAGACTGATTTCGTCCTTGTTCTCCAAGAACATAATGGTTGTCCTTTCTTCTAAGTAAAAGTCTTGCCTTGGTTGGTGCTTGTTTTCAAGCTCAGCTTGCAGCCAGAGAGGTTTTTGGCAGCTGGCCTAGCTCTGGTGAGCCAGAATTCAGAGACAAGAAGGCTCAACTGAGTGTGTTACAGGTGATAACACTTGAGAATTAGGAATAAGAGGCTTCAAAAATAGCATTGGAGGAGTTAAAAAGTGTTTCCCACCCTATTAGCTATTGGGGAAGGCCAAGGAGAACTGAAACATGAAGGTGTGAACCACCAGTGATCATGCTGGTACTGAGTTCTTTGGTTGGCACATGGATGAAGAGCTGGGTTTCTGTGGGTGAGGCAGAGGATGGCTGGGACATCACTGCAGCTTGGCTGGGCAGTCAGAGGGGGACCCCACTGTGAGGTTGGGGTGCAGATTAGCTGATGCCATGAAACCACACAGTCACAGCTCAGATGTTTCATGAGCGGTAGCGAATCTGAGTGAATCACAGCTTTGTAGCTGGTCTGAACTCATCTGTTACCCTCACCATGTCATTTGTGTGTGTGTGTGTGGTTACAGGCATTAAAATACGAGTAACATTAAAGGCCTGATTAAATTCTCCAAAGCCAGAAGCTTGGATGTGAGACTGGGAATCTGTATCTAAAATACTGTACCTCAATCCTTCTTCAGTGGCGATTAGTACTTCAGCTGAGGCTTTTTTTTTTTGGCTGTGTCCCAGCTGTGGTCCCCAGGAGTTTGCCTGGGCTGCAGGACTTCTCCACCTTGGCTGCGTAAATGAACCATGACAGCCTGATCCGATAGTATCTCTTCTAACCAGGAGTTACAAGGGCGTTAATTAGTCACTGTGGTATTGATGTTTGCCTTGTGTTTCATTTAAAGACTCTTTGACAGGAATACTCACTTCAGTTAAGTCCTGGAGAGGAAGATAAAGCTGAGTATTTGGTAATGGAGTGCATTGTGCAGCATCAGCCTCCACTAAAGCCATATCAGGGACTTGTTTATACATTGTACCTCAGTTTTACTCAGTTGCATTTATTTCCCTCTTCAGGATTTAGTTGAAAACAAAATCAGGTAAAGTATGTTAAACATGAGATATTACTGCTGGATAGCTGCATGTGCTGTGCTGGTTGAGGACCATTGCAACTTGGATGCAGAGCTGCCTCATCTTCCACTGATGGCCTGACAGCACAGAAACATCTGGTTTTGTGTTTAAAATTACTTTCTCATGTTTAAGACATCTTGTGGTGGCGTTCTAAATGCAGCCTCTTGTGGCAAATATAAACATGCATATTACTCTTTCAGACAACTGGATTATCAGAGGCTTTTCCTTGAATGAATCTGGAATGAGTGAATGGGCTGAAAATGGAGCTATAGCTTAAGCATCCTTTAAATCAAGTGCCTGAATACTCAGGACTGACCTCAGTGATAACGGGTGACTAATCTTATAAACCTGCCTCTTTGATGTGGCAGACCCATCTGGCTTCCAAAAACCCATGCTACCATGGGAAAAGTCAGCCTAGCCAATGTGGATGACTCCTGAACCATCCACCCTCTAAGAGAGAGAGACCTGATTTGAGAGTTAATGCATGTCACAACTTTATGCCTTTTGTTGAAATCTACAAAAAGCTCATGGTGAAGTGGTTATTTCCCTGCCACAAATCTTGTGCTGTCTGAAATGAGAAGTTTAAATTTTATAATCTGACTGTTGCATTCTCAGGAGTCTGGATTAAAGGTTAATCAGCCAGCATCCTTTGCTATAAGGCTGAACGGGGCAAAGGGCAAGATCGATGCTAAAGTCCACAGCCCCTCTGGAGCTGTCGAAGAGTGCCATGTGTCTGAGCTGGAGCCAGGTAAGCATGGCTTTATGGTGGTCATGACAAACCCTGTGACCTCCAAAACACTTACTGTCCCATCGCAAGGGAATTTGGTTCCTTTGGCTTGTGAACAGTGTACCAAAGGGATGAGCACCTTGCTTGGAAAATGACTTGTTGGTGTCAAGAGCCGTCCAGTCAGGGTTATGTCCATGTTTTTCCTAGATAGCCAATGAACTGATTGACCCCCAAGTTGTGTAAGATATAGATATTTAAGTCTTGGCTTACCAGTGAAGGTACAATGATATTAGTCATAAATTAATATGATGTGTTTGTTGGATTTAACCAGGGAAGAAGTTTATTTTTCAAAGCTATGCTTCCATCTTTGACTAATAGCTTACTTTTAACTCGCACTCACTCCTTCATATGAAATGTCAAGAAAGCTGACTATAAGCAAACACTACAGACAGCTCAACACCTGTTTCAGCAATGAGCTTTTCTTTTTCACTCAAAGTCTGTATGAGTTATGGTCTGTACTAAGGACAGACAGCAGCTGTCGAGCTGGGGGAGATCAGTCCCTCCTGAGTTAACACGCAATCAAAAATGTTAAATATCAGCAAATTGCTAAATGACTTCATTAGATAAAGGTGCCTTGTCTGTGGTGTCAGAGCAGCACGCTCAGCCCGTTGGTAAGATTTGGCTTGCTCTGACCAGCTGCTTTTCTTCTCTGCACTGCTCCCTCAGCTGCTGACAGGTTGGGCTGTGATTCAGTTGTCATGTTTACTGCACGGGTGAGGCAAATAACCCTAAAACTCACCCTGCAGACTAGATGACAGCTGAGATCAGGTCATGGTAAAAAAAAAAGAAAATCCAACCAGTAACACCTCCTATGATAAATACAGTATTTTCCTACTTAAATATGAGCTTAGCAGCTTGTGTAGCTGCATTCACTTAATCTGCAACCAAAATATGTCAAAGCATTACAGAAGCTTGGGTTGCTAACCAGTTGGGTTTCATTGCTGGTTTGATTGTTATCTCTATGTGTCAGAAAAGCCCCTTCTCTCTTTCAGACAAGTACGCCGTTCGGTTCATCCCCCACGAAAATGGCATCCACTCGATTGATGTGAAGTTCAACGGGAGCCACGTTGTGGGCAGCCCGTTCAAAGTGCGTGTGGGCGAGCCCGGGCAGGCGGGCAATCCCACACTTGTCACGGCCTACGGATCCGGCCTGGAGAGCGGCACCACGGGTAACCCTTCTTTTACAGCCCTGTTTGCACTTTGGCTTTGAGACGCACACGGAAGCTGTTCCTAGGCATATTTTTACATGACTCTCCCTGCTAAGGCAGCTGTACTAACCCACATTCTCTGCTGACCTGAGCACATTTTGCTTTCTAGCATGCTCCTCATGTCTTATAACCATCACTTACAAATCTGCAGGCTATACTGAGCCTTAACAAACTTAAAACTTCTGTAAATCAGCAACTGCAGCATGCGTCACTTGAACCGCTGGTTAGCAGCTGGGCTACAACTCTGATGGTTAGCTTAGCCCCACCTCGGTGGTCCCTTGGAGCTCTGGAGGCACTCTGGCTCCCTTCACGTGTGAACATGATGTCTGACTTGGCTGTCTAGTTGAAGAAATCTTGTTTAACTTGTGTACCCCTGTTAACTAAGTGTGTACAAAGGTGTACCCCATTACCTTTCCTTCAGTGCTTGCACCTCTAAGAAATTTCAAGTTAAATGTAGTATGATGTGTAAACAGAACAGTGGATTGTTCTGTTGGTAGTGTGCTATTCAGCTTCAGATGCAGTGTGAAGTCTTTTCTTGGAAATCTGACACCTCGGTGTCTGCAGGCTGCCTCATCTGATAGTTCTCAACTCAAGAATGCAGGGTTTAGGGTTTGTTTTTTCATTTCTATGCACATTGATTTATTTAATTGTGTGCTTGCTCAGGCCACACACACAGGTGAACAGAAGAGTAAAACTGATTATTTTTCTTTCCTTTTGTTAAGTAAGGGAATAGCTAGTTCCATTTATCCCATCTACTTCTGTCTCTTGTGGATTCCATTTCATTACCTTTTTTTTCCCTGGGGAAAAAAATACTGCAGTTATTCAGTTAAGGCTGCTGGTGTTCTGGAGAAACCAAGCAGTTGGTTTTGGAAACATGCGGATACACTACATAAAATAAAGATATAGCCTGTGCTGCTTTAATAGGTGGAAACAAAAGCACTCATTAATACTAGCCACTGATGCATCAGGGACAGGGGAATTTTTCTCTGTCTGTAAAGGTGCTTGGGGTTGTTTTTAATCTAAATAAACTGTTTAACTTCAGCAAAGTTACTCTGTGCCCCCTTGTTGAATCCTTGCTGCTGCCAAAGGCCCGGTGCCCTGGGAGCTGCTGAGCAATGTTTCTGAACAATGACCCAGTGTAGGAGTTTGAACAGCCAGTGGCTGAGCACCTGAACCATCCCCCCGGAGGGCTGCATGCCTGCAGCCTACAACAATGTGAGCCTTCATCTGGGGCACAGGGAAAAAACAGTGACTGGAGCAAGAAGTCTTAGCAAGAAGCTGTGAATCTTGCTGGCTTTGGGAATTAGCTTCCCTCCAGTTTGAGCAGGGCATTGCAGGTTGATGCCTGACTTCCCCGTCAGGCAGTGCCAGGGACATGGGCTGCTGGAGCACTGGAAGATGGCACAATCTTCTGTGGGAGCTGGGCTCTTCCAGCATTGCGACACAGCAGCCTCTTGTGTGGAGAGGCTAAAAACTTCTCCCTAGTTTATTCCCATGTCTGCATTCATCTGTCACAGCAGCAGTAAACTTTCCCATGGTCGCCCTGGTTTTGAGTGAGCCCAAGCACTTCATTCCTCCTCAGCAGTGTCTCATGCAACAGCCCAAAGATCATAAATATTTTAAGCCAGAGTTTGACAGTAAATTCGTTGGGGGCTGAAAGCCTTACTTAATTTTTTCTTGTGTTGTTGGCATTGTGTCATTGGCTTAGTATTAGCAGCAGTAATTCAGCTGTGTTAACCAGATGCTGTAATTAAACAAGCTTTTGTTTCCACAAACTGCTTGGAGTACTGTTGCTGAGCAGTTCAAACACCAGACTCCTCCAGGAGATCTCCTGCCCCTTATCTCTCCTGCTTTTTTTGTGGGCTCTTCAGTGCTGATTTATGGTGCAGGCAGTAAGACAGCTCCAAGCTCTCCTGAACTTAGCCATGCTGGAGCTGTGTTGGTGTGGGCTCTGCAGTCCAGGAGAAAAAGGCTCTTGTTTTCTCTCTAAGACAGTTTTTTGATGGTGGATTACTTCCATTTCAGTCCTGAAGGGCTCCCATGACCCCTTCTCCCACACAGTCACATTAACCCAAGGAGAGAAGGAAGCAGGATGAAGCTGGGGAGACTGCCAGGGCTGGGGCTGGTCTGTGTGAGAATTCGGGGTGGGGAATGTGCCCCTCCCTGCCCACAGCCTTGGGCAGCCTGGTCTTGCACCAAATTACCCATTCCTGTTTAATGACTGAGGCTGCATGTGTGACATGGGGTGTTGAGGAAGAGTGTGTCTCACTGTGCTACATCTTTCTAGGACTGCAGTCGGAGTTTTTCATTAACACAACCAAGGCTGGTCCAGGTACCCTCTCTGTTACAATTGAAGGGCCATCAAAGGTGAAAATGGACTGCCAGGAAACTCCAGAAGGTTACAAAGTCATGTACACACCCATGGCTCCAGGAAACTATTTAATTGGAGTTAAATATGGTGGACCTAACCACATAGTGGGCAGCCCCTTCAAGGCAAAGGTTACAGGTAAAAAGCTAACCAGTATTTACTGTGTGCCTGAAGCAGTTCGTGTCATTGAGCAAATACATCCCTCTGAGACAGTGTGGTGTTCTGGTCTAGATGCCCAAAATCATGAGATGCAAAATGTTTCTGCCCATCACTTCTGAAACCTAGATGAGGGGTCTCAGGAGCAGCTATGAGAGCAGTGGTCATGGAGCTTGCCAGCTTGACTCAGTGGCAGGCCATAAAACAGCTTCATGGGGGAATATTAAATCCTGATCTAATGCTAGTGTTGCATTGGCAGCAGGGAAATATGACTTATTTACCCATTTTTTCCTCCAAAGCCTGAAACCTACTGCTTTGGCATATGATGCCTTTCTTGGTCTTGTTTTGGTGCAGGTGTCACCTAACCAAAGGTCAGTAACATCTGGGAGGCTTTTAGGTGATGTGAGGAAGGGTGGTTTAGAAAGCTTGTTCTCTCTTCAGCACTGTTTAGGCACAGGCTGGAGCTCATCTCTACTGCTGCCCCTGAGCTAGAGAACCCTCTCCTGGTGCCTGTGGTGCAAGGATGTTCTTGGGAGAGGCTGGCAGGGACTGCACTCCCCCAGGCTGGGACATGCTCTGCTTTCAAAATGGGTTATTGCAAAATTGCACCTGCTTTTCTGCCAACTCAAGTTTAATTTTTGGCATTTGGTGATTGGAGCACAATTAACTCTTCTGAAGCAGCCAGCTTTGCTTAATGAATCTTGAAGTTCCTGTGGTCCTTCAACCACTTGAGGGCTCTGGGATGGGATTGTTGCCAGTGGTACTGGAAGATGTCAGCTTAAATACCCGAGTAGGAAATCGCTTCTCTCCAAAAATGCATTTTGGATGCAGAATGCATGCTAGTCATTAGGAGGGTTTCGAAACCTCTTTGTGAATGCCTTTCAGATGGGGTGGATCTGAATGTCAGAAATCTTCTCTGTTTCCAGGACAGCGACTGGTTAGCCCGGGCAGTGCCAACGAAACTTCTTCCATCCTGGTAGAGTCGGTGACAAGGTCATCGACTGAAACTTGCTACAGTGCCATTCCCAAATCCACCTCAGATGCTAGCAAAGTGGTTTCCCGGGGAGCAGGACTCTCAAAGGCTTTTGTGGGTCAGAAAAGCTCCTTCTCTGTGGACTGCAGCAAAGCAGGTATGGATGCAGGAACCAGCTAGAGGTTTAGGGTGGGTGGTTTAGGTGGGCATTTTTTTTTCCCCTAAATCAACTTGCAGAGTTAAAATTCAGAGCTTGATGTGTTGATCTGGTTCTAAAGAAAAACTGTAAATACTACAGCATACCCACCAAGTCAGTCCTTACACAGAGGCTGCAAAGATGCCAGTTCCTCTATAAATGGCTTCATCTGAGCCAGGTGCACCTGAAAGAACCACAGGGTTATGGCATGAAAACAAACAGGTTGCTGAACTTAAGCAACCCTTGTGGTGCATTGTAGCATGTAATGCACAGTCTTTCCATTTGCCTTGAGCACTGATCATCATCATCATCCAGGAGCTCTGTGGAGGGTGGATTACAGGCCAGCTGTGTTCACTGGTCCCTGCTATTAACTTCTGATGAAGTACTTGTAAAGCAGAGCCAGCTTGTTTTCACAAGCAGCATTGATGTCTCCTGTGCTCTAGTTAGATAGTACCCTGTCAGATCTAAGAAAATGTACAAATGAACCCTTGCCTCTGAGGTTGAATTTTTTTTAAAATAAAATTTCTTCTTCTACCAAGTTAGCTGAGCCATACCTCAGACTTACCACTCTGTGAATTAAAGTTACAATATATTATGGTGTAACCATGCTGGCTTATTTCAGTTCAGGAATGTTAACAGTCTGTTATTTTGCTGTAGGTTCCAACATGCTGTTAGTTGGTGTCCACGGACCTACAATACCATGTGAAGAGGTTTCCATCAAGCATTTGGGCAGCCATCAGTACAATGTAACTTACGTCGTCAAGGAGAGGGGTGACTATGTTCTGGCAGTGAAATGGGGTGACGAGCACATCCCTGGGAGTCCCTTCCATGTCACCGTTCCATAAACCTGCCGAGTGCCGGAGTCGGTCTCTGCGTTTGCAATTCAGATGTAGAGTTATACTGGGTGCAGTCCTGTTGCAAAATTCAGTATCTAGATACACACAGCTCACATTTCAATGCAGTCAGATGTAAACTCTGTAACTATTTTTTACAAGCATTTCACTTCTATCCTACTTACCAACCTAATGTCAATCTATTTAATATCCTCCTCAAATTGTACCTTTGCAGTACTGTCCGGGTCACTTCTAATGTTTGGAGAATCATGTGGATGACTAGACACTAATTTCCCTTGCGGATGTTAAAGACTTTAGATGTTAATTGAAAACTGGAATTTGTCTTTGTAATTGGGTATCTTAACTACTGATTTTATATGACTGGAGACTTTACGTTTTAGTTATGGAATATGACTTGGGCTGTCCCCAGTTCAAATTCTTTTCTGTAAAGAAATGAGGTAAAACTGGTACTATAATAGGTGCCTTTGTATACTTGATCAATTTTAACACTTAACATTATAAAAAGCTACTAAAAGTGGCTTTACCACTCAAATTTAAAATGTTTCTGAAAATGCTCTGCTAATGGTTTACATTTAGAAAAAGTTTCTCTTTTATAGCAAACCAAAAGCAGATTGGAAATGACTTCTTGGAAGCTTTCAGCCTTTCTATATTAACGCTTTGTAACCCTAGACAGGTAGCTTTTTGTCCATGATGCTAGCAATGTGGTTTTTAATTAGCCTGGGATTCTGGTGATGTCTCTAACTTTACAGATAACTCCCCACACTCTTTGATTTAAGAACAATCTCCAGACTGGCTGGGTCAAGTAAATCCCCTAAACTTGCCGAGCCAGGGATAGCTCTGGCCTGTGTGACCCACAGTTGCTGCAGGGCAGAGCACCGTGGTGTGTTGGGATGATGACCAGCAGTTTCCCTGGAGGCTGTGGGCCAGGGGAGTAGCTGAGGTGGTGCAAAGAAGCCAGCCTGGGAGTGGGACCCACAGCTCAGTGGGGTACGAGGAGGGAGGGAGGGAGGGCAGGTGTGCAAACTTACCAGTAATAGCAATACAAATAATAGCAATAATACTGATGAACAAACCCATCTTTGGTGCAAGATGTTTTCTTGTATCTCAGTCCAAGGACATGCCTGAAGCACACCCATCTCCTGAAATCCCCTTTGTGCTGCAACAGGCGTTGCTGCTGAGGGTCAGGGAGTGGAAACTTCTTTATAACTTGTCTGTTTGTCCCGGATGACTCCATGCTACTTCCCAAATGCATATCTGAATTGCTGTCAGCTGCTGGGGCTTTAGTAAACTCTCCTGATGAGCTTTAACTCCACGGTTAGGAGAAGGTAGGATTTGTTGAAAACCTGTTGAAATGTCTCTGTCCCTTGGGAGAAGTTCAAACTTACAGTTCTGTAGTTATGTGTAGATGCACTACTCTCCAGCACAGTCATTGGGAAAATAAAGGAAGGTTGGGGTTTTTTTTACTGTGCTTTTTTTTTGTGCCTTAATGTGAAATGCTCACTACATTGTAAACTAGGAATTTAAAACAAAATAAACTGGAATAAAATGCAGGATTGTAAAATTGTATCTTATAACTTATTAAATAGAAATGTTTGCTTCATTAAAATGTGCATGTTAAAAACAACAATGGATTCTTTTCATATGTAGTCAGTAAAGTTCAAACTGAAGCTACATCACACAGCAGCTTCAGGCAGACCGGACAGCCCACAGGCCATGCAGGTAGCCATGAAAATTTGGGCATAACCTCAGTGCCTTTAATTTTTTTTTCCTCTAAAACTTTTTTTTTCCTTTAAACAAAATGTCAAAAGTTTAAGCCATGGCACTTTGTGCCACTTTGCACCTGCCCAGACCCCAGGCCTGGGGGTAGTGAAGCTGGCACTGGTTTGCCTCTGGAGCTGCCAGCTGGGTTATAGGTCTGATCCCAGGGCACTGCCAGTGGCACCACTGCTCCTCTGGGCTCCCTGGGGTTGTTTGCAGAAGGTGTCTCCCTGCACCTGGGGCCAACAGCTCTGGTGCACAGCCATGGAAACCAGCAGATGTTTTCCCAAACACTCTCCTGCTGAAAGCCCCAGTGAAACCTGAGATGCAGTGGCTGCCAAGGACTTTCCTGCCCCAGGTTTATCAGATTATTTCTTTTTATAGTTAACTGTGTTTCATTAGCCTTGTGCTACGTCACTGTGAGCCTCTTATTTAATGTTTTTAAACAAAACAAAATAACCTGGATACAGCTGTTGAGGTGAGTAAACCTTGAGAGTGTTTCACCTGGGTAACCCCTATATCCCCATCCCCCTGCCCTTCTCTGGCCTTCTCTTGACTGTTAACCCTTGTCTGGGTTTAATGACACCAGCTGAAATCAGTGGGAGTTGTCTGTGAAGTTGATGGACCCTGGTTGTTACCCTGGCTGGGGTTACCTCCAGCAAAAGCTGAGCTCTCCTTCAAGTGACCAGCTCTCCTTTGCCTGGGCATCGACAGCTGTGGAAATGGCCACAAAATTTACCTTGCTAAGGACAGCAAGCACTCAGTGGTGTTGATGGGAAAAGCTCCTGGTTGCTACTTGTCTGTGTTGATCTTTGGTAACAACATTCAGCTCACTCCAGGAGCTCTGGCAGCAGGGAACTGACTGTGCTTTGGGGGGCATGTTGCTCTGCTTTTGGTCTTTGGCACCTTGAAGGTTTCTGTGGGCAATGGCCACCTTAGCAGGCAGCTGTGGGGTTGGTGTACTGGGTTACTGGTGTCCCAGTGCCTCCTGCTGGGTAACCTTGCAATAGTGTGGGATGCACTTTCTTTGTTATAGACAGAAGACTGGCATCACTTTTTTGCCTTCAGCTGTGGAAGTGTTTTCCTGCCAATTGGGTTGAACTTAGGTTCTTTCTCATTGTTTATAGTTTCTCTCCTTGGTGGTGGTTTGCAGTAGGATTTGGCTACCTGGTACCTGCGAATCCCACTGGGAACTCATCCATCCCTCTTCAACTGGCCCAAACTGTCCTATGAGCACTCTGCTAGATCTGGCAGTGCCCTTGGTAGCCAGCTGGACCCCCTGGTGGCCAGGGACCCAGGGCAGCCATTAAGTCAGGGTACCACCACCTCTGACAACATGCTGGCACCCACTGTATCTCTGAGAGGTTCATTGGATATTTTGGTGGGTGGTGCAAGGTAAGTCCCTGCAGCACAACAGTTCCCATGGAATGGCAACCCTCCAGAGCATTTCATTCCCCAACTGGTGTTGGTGGGGTGTGATACATTTGTACATCTCAGTGGGCAGAGAGAAGGGGTCTGTAGAGGTGATGTCCTAGAGCTCCTCACAACCAGCACACTCAGCCTGTCCTTTACTCCCTGTTTGCCTTGTGCTGTGCTTGTTCCTGCCATACCCTGAGGTCTCACATGCATTTGTTGCCTGTTGGCCTTCTCCTTTGGTTTGGGGAGCTGCTGGAATTACCTCTTCAGATCCCTCTGGATGTCCCTGGCCTTGTCTCCATGTTTCGGATAGCTAGCTCTGCAGCCAAGGTGGCAAATATCTTGTATATTGTTGCTCAAAACTGAGAATTGCATTTCATCTTGTGCAGCTGTGAGAATCTATAATAAATTAAATATATGTACTTAAATTATTTTAATAACATTTGTTTTAAATAATTTCTACTAATCAAATTATTATAATAATTTTAAATAGTCCAATGTTTATTTTAATATTTCAAATTACTTTAAATTGCTTCACATTAATTCTCTAATTGTTTTATATGTCAGTATATATAAAGATAATCCAGTATACTTGATTTTTTTTGAAATGTTACTGCAGTGGTCACTCACCAGGCCTGGGACTGTGCAGAGCATTTTGTGGGTCTAGGCTGGATCTCCCTCCACCCACCAAAAAGTTCTCAGCTGCTCTGATGTCTATTGAGCTCATTAGCAATGAGGGCGCTGGGGCTGTTGCTTAGCAGGGCTCTGGGTTTGGTCAGATTATGCAAATCCTGTAATTAGTTTACTCTCTAATTGTCTGTGGAAAGTAAGATTGTGAAATTTTCCAATCCAGAAACTGCTTTTTTCTCTACTCACTTTTAACTTCTCTATATATTTGTTTTAAACTGATTTTATTTTTTCAATGTATTTTTTCCCCACATTGCAATGTACTTGGAATGCAGACAATGCACCTTTCTCACCTAAAAGAAAAGGAAACAAACTACGTATAAATCACATTTTAAAGCCTGTCCAAGGTGATTACATATAAACAGATATCACTTGACAGAAACTGGGATGGAGTTGCATGAAACTTAATTCATGGAATGACACAATGGTTCTTTACACAGTGGTTTTAATTTGTTTGAGGAAAGACTCTTTCCAAACCGTTTGTTATTATGACAGCTGCTTGTATCACACTTTCCTATGGGCCAAACGAAACTGGTTGCCCAGTTTGGCCTCTGCAGGTCAGGGACACCTCTGGGCCCACTGGCATGCAAGGGATCCCCAGGTGTTAACTCTGTGCTCTGTGCATTCTGACTTGGAGGAACTTCTTTTTATGATTATTTTTCTTATTTTTCACATCTCCTGTCCCCATCCAGAGTAGCAGAAAGGACTGTTTGGAATTTTGCCACTGACAGCAGCCATGCAGGACATGCAGCAGGGCACCCAGCACTGTGGGCTGGGAGCAAACCTACCTGGTACTTGAACATTTAAGCATCCCAAACGCCTGTAAGCAAGTGTTTATTTTTAAAAGTAATTTTTCCCAGTGTAACAGTAACTTAGAGATGTTCTCATTCCCATCCCACTGCGAGATGCCACATTTTCATGGCACTATCCGAGCTGGAAAAGCAGCAGGGAGGGCTACAGCAATTTTTTACTCCACAGCCTCCAGTAATGGTTAATATTCTCAGGTCCCTATTGCTGAAGGTTATCAAAACAGCCCCAATGCCCCCTCTTGTGCTGTGCTGTTTGCCCAGGGCCTCCTGGGAAAATGCTTTTAAATGGCTTTTCAGAATTTCTCAGACTTTCAGAGTTAATTTTCATGGTTGTGAATTTATATTGCACACTTAAAAAAAAATATTGTCACTAAATCAGGCTGGATTTATAGCTCCTGTCACTATTAATTTGACTGAGATTTAGAGCACATTTTTATATAACATGAACAAATGGCTAGTATTTATGATTTTTGTAAAAAAATTTAATAGGAAAATATGATTTAGCAGGACCCAGAGGTATGTTTGACAGCTCTTTCCTGTGCTGAGCTGCCTTTCTGCAGGACCTTGGTACTACAAATATTTACATCCCTGCTGAGCTGGAAGTCTGTGAGTCCTTCGGGCCCCATGGAGGAGCTGACCCTGCCAGGAGGGTATTTCTTTCTGACAGTCATGTCCAGCTAGGATGTTTTGTTTGGGGGGTGGGATTTTGCATGTGGCTTCCTTAAAAATGGCTGGGGTCAGGCCCTTCTCCCAGCAGAGAGGCACAGAAAGGAGTCATGTCTCAATGCCAGCATTTGCAGAGCTTTTCAGGGAAGGTTTCTGGTTACTTTGCCAATATGGAAATTAATTCCTATAAATCTGTCTCCTGTTTAACAGAAAACTACCCCTGCAAACACTGACAGTTGAGACACTGTGTTTAAAACAACACATAAAGTACTTAACCTTGTATTTTGCACCAGCTAGAAAACCAGCCTGCAGAGAAAGGGCATTTGTGGTTTTATACCAGGCAAGAGTGCAGGGGTTGTGTCCCTGAACCCTCAGGATGATGGGGAGGAACATGGGCTAAACCCAGCTCAGGGAGGTTTAGGTTGGATATTAGGAAAAGGTTCTTCACCCAGAGGTTGGTTGGGAATAGGTTCCAGGGAATAGGTTCAGAGAAGTGGTCATGGCACCAAGGCTGCCAGAGTTCACAAACCCTTTGGACAATGCTCTCAGGCACATGGTGTGATTTTTGTGGATGTCCCTTGCAGGGCCAGGGGTTGGACTTAAATGATCCTTGTGGGTCCCTTCCAACTCAGGATATTCTAAGATTCTGTGGTTGCAAATAGAGTCCCTGATCCAAACTGCAGTTTCCCCTGACACTGGAGAAGGGGTTGGTAGCGCTGCTGCCAGAACAGCCTCACATCTTCCCCAAAACCAGGTACAAACCACTGAAGAGCAGAAGCAGAGTCAGTGGAAGACATCCTGAAGGGCTGGGCAAGCAGGAAAGGCTGTGGTTGCTGCTGCACCAAGCCAGCTGCCCTGCTGCTCCTGGTGCAGGTATGGCAGGGACACCAAGGGGTCCCTGAGGGGGATGTGTCCCACAACCTGCCAGCACCTGGTCCTGGGAGCCACTGCCTGCGAGCAAGGCTGCCTTGTGAAGGTCATCTCAACATGTTCTCAGTTAAATAACTGTGGACAATGAATAACCAGGCCTGGAGCCAAGGAAGTGCTCCCTTTTTGTTGCAGAACTCATTTACAGACACGGGAGGCTCAGGCATGGGGGTCAGCCACGGGCTCTCTGCAGTGAATGAAGAGGGAAGGAGACACACAAGGGGATGCAGATCCATGAGATCCCAGCTAAGTGTGAAATCCTGTTTCCTCGGCGTGGCTGGGTTTGCTGGCTGTGCTGAGGGGTCTGTGTGAATTTCATGGGACTTACAGTAATGCCACCAGAGGGGGCCCTAGTAGTATTTAATGTGTGCATGGCTTCACATGGCCGGGGGGCAGGCGCCCTGCAGGAGGGAAAACCGTGTTATTCTGGGCAAAGGGCTGACAGGTTTGCAAATACTTTTAACGATCCATAGGTCGAGGAAAAACCCCCCAAAAACCTGTTTTTTCAAATTGTCTTAATTTTGAATAAAAGCAGGAGAAAGATGACTGTTGTCCCCACCTCCTCCTCTCCACCTCCATGGCTTCCTTGGCAGAGAAAAGCTCCCACCAGGGACCACTGAGCTCTGGGCTCCAGGAAGACCGAGAAAGCTCCCCGTGGGTGCCACATGAGCATTGCCAAGGAGGCCCTGCTCTGCTCCTGGTCCTTTTCTGTGGCAGATGCTCAGTCACTGAGTGGCCAAGTCCAGCCTGGGGCACTATGTGCTCCCCACGATCCCTCCAGAGGCTGAGGAAGCCGGGAAGCAGCCAGACTTGGACCAAATGCTGGTTTCAGCAGTCCCACACTGGTAGGCCCTTTGATTATTTTCTGCCTTTGACTTTGGTATCAGTGGTACCAGCCCTGCTGTGTAACAACACAACACAGGCTTTCCAGGGCTGCAGCTCAGTTGTTTGCTGCACATCTGTATGTGGCCAAACATCTGTACACGTGTACATCTGGTGAAAGGTCAAGGGCACACATCTTATGAGGAGCAGCTAAGGCAGCTGGGGCTGTTTAGACTGAAGAAAAGGAGGCTCACTCTTTTCAACCACCTGAAAGGAGGTTACTCCCAAATAACAAATGACAGGACTAGAGGAAAGGGCCTCAAATTGTACCAGGAGAGGTTTAGAATGGGTATTGGGGAAAATATTTCACTGAAAGGGCTGTCAAACACTGGCACAGGCTGCACTGGGAAGTGATGGAATCACTGTCTCTGAAAGTATTCAGAAAACATGTGGCTGTGGCAGTTAGAAACATGGGTTAGTGGTGGCCTTGGCTGGGTTAACAGTTGGACTCAAAGATCTCAAAGGTCTTTTCCAATCAAAACTATCTTGTGATTCTTGATCTGTTTGTCCAGACACAGGGTGCATATGTGCCCAGCCCAAATGCCATCAGTGGTGGCTTTGGCACCTGCTCCTCTTCACCCATAGCCTATGTGGCAGGGAGGAATCAGAAGCTTTGAAGGGTGTTCAGGCTTGAATTGCTTATGTCTCTGTGGATTCATGCACAAACTTTCAGGAAAGCAAAACAAATACGGATGTAAACCAAAATGAGAGAGGCAGTGCTGCACATGCCTTATGCTCTGTGCCAAAGGGCTTAAGAACTGGGAACATTTACCCTGATGCAGAAAGGGAACAATCCCTAGGCCAGCTGACCCCTATCCTTCTGTCCAGTTTGTTAAACAGCACATCCCAGCATTTTTGCTTGATGATGGTTTATACATAATTTTTTAATGTTCCCCTAATGCTGCATGTTCAATCACAGTGCATCCTCCATCAGTCTGTTTTGGGGGATGTACAGGCCTTGAATCAACAAGCCAGGTCCCTGTGGGGTTTTGTACCAGCTCTCCTGTGTCTTCATTACTGCCAGTAGCTCAAAGGAGGCAAAAGGAGGTAGGCAGAGCCTTGCTCAGGGCCAAAGGGTCTCTTGTCCTGGAGACAAGGAAGAGAGGTGTAGGGGCCCTCTCTGAGGATTAGTGGGGAGCAGTGCCAAGGCCAGGAAGAAGACATGAGCCTTCTTCAGGTGAAGGTGCAGGTGGACAAACCCAGCCAGTGGAGATGATGGAGGCTGTACAGAAGTGGCAGTCCTGCCTTGGGCTCCTGGGGGTTTCCTTGCCAAGGGACTTGCCCCTCTAGGGCAGTAAAAACCATCCTTGTGTGGGTTTCCACAGGGTGGGGGGCAGCCTAGGCTTCTGTGGGCTGAGGAAGGTCTCTCCATGGGGCAGTGGAGACCTTGGGTCTGCAGGAAGTGAGGATGCCTCCAGCATCACCTATTGGAGAATGGCTTCCCAAGGACCCAAACCTGAGGGATCAGGGAGTCTTAGCTCTTTTGTTCAGCTGAACCCTATTTCCTCTGTGTTCTGCCTGGCAAGGGCTGCTGGAGTGGAAACATTTTTCACTTTCTGAAAAGCCTCTTTGTTTCTCTCCCATGATTTGAGACCTGGCTTGTATGAGACAAAGTCTTTCCAGGAATTTCGGGTTCCCAGTGTAAAACTTCTGTTTGATCATAAATAAAACTCAAGAAGCCTCGTTCATCAAAAAGAGAAATGGTTCTGGCTGCAGAGTGTATCAAGGCTCCTGCAGGCTGGAACAACTTGAAAACCCCTTTGCAGTTAGGACAGCTGGGTAATGATCCCCAGTGGGAAAAATCTAGAGATGACATGAACTGTTAAACATTTCAGGATGCAATTATAATATTGTCTAATGAATGAATGGAATAAATGCAGGACTATCTAGAGAGACTGACTGTGCTGACAGTAGGAGCTTTGGACACCCCCCAGGCCCTATCAAATGTTACAATCCGAGTGCAGATGCTGTCTCTCTGTTGTGAATTCCACAAAACTGTGTCCCAGCTCTCCATGGAGGAGTGAATATTGCATTAAGATGTCTCTCTTGGTCAAATGCTCAGCATCTCTGCAATAGCAGCTTGTTGTGATTTAGCACCAGCCAACACCTCAGCCCCACACAGCTGCTCACCTTTTCCCCACAGGTGGGATAGGGGAGAGAATCAGAAGAATAAAAATGACAAAACTTGTAGGTTGAGATAAAGACAGTTTAAAAAGCAAAACAATGCATTCTTTCAGCACTTCCCAAGCGCAGGCAGGTGCTCAGCCACCCCAGGGAAGCTGGGCTCCATCACGTGGTTACTGGGGAAGACAAACACCATTATGCTGAAAGTCCTCTTGTTCCTTCTTCTTCCCCAGGCTTTCTGTGCTGAGCATGTCTCCATATGCTATGGGATACCCTTTGGGTCAGTGGTGGTCTGCTGCCCACTCCCAAATTCTTGTGTACTCCGAACCAACTTGCTGGTTGGGTGAGAGGCAGAAAATGCCTTGACTCTGTGTTCATTACTGTGCTGCTCAGCAGTAATGAAAACATCCCTGTGTTAACAACATGGTTTTCAGCACAAATCCAACCCCCATCCCCATACCAGCTACTGTGAAAAGAATTAACCCTATGCCAACCAAAACAGCTCCAGACTGACAGCCACTGACATCACTCCTGAGACTGCTCTCTGGCTACATCTCTTACCTTCAACTGCTGGATAAAGGACTACCTTCAATACTGCAAATAGGAAAAATATTTTCAGTACAACTTAGTCATAATTACGTCTTTTTCATGACTGAATATGTCCATTATTGCTTTCTTGGAGTGTGATTTATTCCTTTGTGCACTGTTCCTTTCTGAAAGCCAAGAGACAGAAGGGACTTACGTAGGAGCAAGACATGGGGCCAGAGACTCAGACTGATTTCAGCCTTCACATGAGCCATCACTGGTGTCAGGCAGACAGTGGCATTTCTATAAAAGTCTCAATGTAAATATTTGTTCTAAATCAGGCTCTTTTCTTTGCATTGACTGCAGTATAATCGAGGGAGCTTATGAAATGCTGTATCATTTCAAATTTAATTGCTACTGAAAGTTGGCAGATTTGTTGTCTGCCTTGCACACACACCCCTGGAATAATTTTCTCTTGATTTAATTTCTTTCCTCAAATTCTTTCTCACTGAACATCGAGTTTCACAAAGGCCAAACTGTTTTCCTCACCACAAAGCCCCTCTTACTTGCCTGCCCCCCCTGCCCCCTCAGAAGGCAACCTGGGGTACACTGATGAAGGGAAATGAATATTTGCCTCTACTAACAGTTGGATTATTCCCACTTTTCAGATGCCATCTGTGTGACAGGGTTTGGTTTGCACTAAATACAACCTGTGGGCTGAGCTGGGAAAACAGATTGCAGCACCACTACATTAAATAATCCTCATTAACATGTGGTTCACTGGAGGACTTTGGGCTGCCATGGAGAGGGTTTTTTTGGTGATTGGGGTGTGTAGTTCAACTCCCCATCAGGATGCTGAAATCAGATTTTAATGTGAATTTTATGACACACTGTTGGCAGCAGAGTCACCTGGGATCCACAGGACTTCTCACCTTACGTTTGCAGGCAGTGGTGAGAACCACCAGCTTCCTGCTGCTCTGGGCTGAGGTAGTGCAGAAAAGGGGCTCTCACTGCCTGCCCCTCTGCCTTTTATGTTTGTCTTTTCCCGAGCTCTCAGCGCTGTGAGCAATTTCAAACCCCCACCGAGAAATACTCTAAATTCAGCAACATTCGTTATTGCAAACCACCAGGCGGACCCGCGCCCTGCTGGTTGCAGCTCTGAAGTGCACACAAACACACTAACACACAGCCCCCACGCAGAAAGGTCCTTTTAATCCTTCTGCCCCCCTCCCTGAGGAATAGCAGAACTCCAGAGTCCACGGCAACGCATGGAGATCCCTGCCCTTCAAGTGTTGCAGATAAAGCACACAGAAGTATTTTACCTCTTGCAATAATTCCTTACATTTGCAACAAGTATAGTGAGTATAGTATGCTGCTGGTAGCTGATTTATTTCTGCATGCAATGAAGAAAATTACCTGAAGGCTTACTTTGCCTTCTGACCCAAAATATTTGAACTTTAACAAAATATTTGGGGTTTTTTTCCACTAAATATTGCACTTGCTGTGAGTATATTTACACCAGTCTTCCAGATCTATTGGCATTTGTGTATTTCCATGCCATGCGTGAGGACTCAGCACGATGGTGATCTTGATTGGCGGCTCTTCCTTGTTCTCCTCTTCCTTGAAAACTTTGATCTCAGCCAGTTGAAGAAGCCACCTTTTGCTTTTAACTCAAATTCTACCGGGAAATGGTCACTCACCCCCAGTGCCTGCAAGACAAGGGCACAGAGGGTTGGGAACCAGCCACCCACGCCCTCTCCAAGCCTTGGCCTGGGTGGGACATGGATGTGCAGTGCTGGATGTGGGGAGGTGCCATGCAAGCATTGCATCACTTTGGGAGGATGCAACAGTTTTATGGCCAGGACCGTGTTCAGAACTGCCTGGACACCACTGGCTTTGCACTCCCATGTTAGCCCTTGCCCTGCTGCTGCAGAGGCTGTGCTGTGCCTACCTGCTCCTCAGTCATCTGAAAGTCCTTCTGGAAATCAAAGATATTGACAGAGTTTGGCACAACAGCATGGATGAGCTTCTCTCCGCTGACCACAATCCTGCAAGGAGCAAGGGAATGGGGTGCTGTGATGGGGTGCCTGACCAGCAGCAGCCACAGTGCACTGAGCTGGTGGCCAGAGAGATGACCTTCATGGAGTCACAGCTATGAATAGTTTATCCTTACCCATGGGCTGCCCACCCAGAGATGCCAGCTCCTTTAGGTGCCCATGTGGCAGCGAGGCACCTAAATATCTTGGTGAGCATTGGCCTTGGAAGCTAATATTAAATGACTTCTGTCTGAATCCACTCAATAGTGCTGCAAAGTTCAAAGCCCTGCTTTGGATACAAAAATCACAGGACACCAATGATTGGAGTCTCAGTGAAGTTCTACTTAGATCCAGAGGCTCATTCCACAAGAGGACTCTGGGCTCTAATAGCTGATGCATTTCTGAGGGAAATTCATCCCTGCTGAGGGAACTGCAGTGGCAGCAGGACTTGCCATGTGCCCAGGGGAATGTGAGGTGTCCCCTCCCTGAGCAGAACCTGGCTTTGCATTTGTTAATACAAATTAGAAATGTCAGTCATGGTGCAAAGCTGGCACGAAAAAGGCAGCAGCACCTTCTGTCCACTGTCTGCAGGGCTCCCTGTGGATGAGAAGTGCTGCTGACCTGCTGACCCCCACCTGAGCCACAGCAGCAGCTCATTTTTGCATGAAATCCTGCCCATTCTCCAAACCTACTCATGCACAGGTCTGCAAAGTGCTTTGTGCTCCTGACTAGAAGAATTTGGATCACATTTCCCCTGGACACTGTTTTATCTTTGCTGGCCTCATATACTTTTTTTTCTTTGTTGGTCACTGACACCTTTCAATATATTTTTTCTCTCAGAGTCATAACCAGTGGTTTGGCAGTGGCCCTTTACCTGTCATATGGGCAGCTTGTGCTGTTCTTCACCGTCGTGTCATTTGTGTCACCAATTAGCCAGACAAATTCAGAGTAAGTCCTCAGCCGGATGTTCTTCCACTGCTTTCGGGGAACATAGCTACATCCAGCATTGAAGTCCCCCATGAAGATGAAGTTCTGGAAGGTAGGAGGGTTTTCAAAAGTTATCGTAACGACAGCTCTTCAAAGGAAGACTGACAAGGATTTTTAAGGTCCATGGATGCTCCCAATAACCATTGCAGCTCAAATAGCAGCTGCCCACTGAGTGCAGTGGGGCTTCTCCTTTCTGCTGGGCACATCAGGGCATGCTGATAGTGATTTTATTGGGAGATCAAGTTGACTGTATAAAATGTGGAGAACTCAATGAAAACATATCAAAGAGATACTTGAAACTTGGGGCTCCTTATCAATGGGTTTAAGGTTATAATTTATGAACAGTGTGCCAGGTGACTCAGTCCCAAAGCCCTGTTAGTAACATAGATGTGGCAACCAACCTCGGTTTTCCAGTGCTGTTTGATATCTAAATACACATCATAGAGCTCATCAATTTCCCGCACTGCAGTGTCTGGTGTGGTGTGCAGAGGGATTATAGCAAACTCATGGATAGCTTGAAAACAAGGAAGAAAAACAGGAAAAATATAATGGTTAAACAGAGAATAAGTCACAAAGAAACAGAGACTGACTTGAAAGCAAGGAGGTTTTTCTGAGGAAGAAACAGCTTCTGTGCTGACTGTGGACCAGGGGCAATCTCTATGTGGTTGCAGTGTCCTCCCACAGGCACCCAGCTGAGCCTGAGGTGCTGTGCCAAAGCAGGCAAACCCTGATCCAGCACCCACAGCTGTACCTGCTTCCGTGGCTATGCCAGTGGCATGGAGTGCATCCACCAACCTACTGCCCATGGAGGCAGCAGAGGCTTTCCCGGGGCTGCAGCTGGGCTGCAGGCTTTCCCAGAAAAGCAAAATGATGTTCTTGGAAGGAAAAACAGTGTGGGATCTGGATGCAGCCCCTTGAGCCTGCCCCTGACACACTCGTGTCCAGCCAGTGTTGCCTTGCTGACTCACCAGTGGGACAATGACTTGTTTCTGAAACATCTCACCAGTTTTTGGAGACTGGAACCAGATGGCAAAGGGCTCTCTGGAGAAGACATCCTCATCCCCAGGCTGCATATCAGGGTACTGGTAGGTTTTTTTAACTGATACCAGATGTTGCCTGCAGCAGAATGAACAGGATAGGGGATGACATGCCTGTGGTTCATTGACACACATCTAACACTGACTCCATGCTCTGACCCAGACCCTGGCCCATAGTCCAGGATGGATACAGCCACATTAGTGGCTGTGTCTGGGATGATCCCCACACCCATCCCACCTGCATAGCCTGCACCTCTCCAGCTCCCTCAGAGCAAAGCCACCACCATGTCCAGCCCATCTCTACGAGGCTATGACCCAGAGGGCAGGGTGAGGGGCTGGCTTGTTGGCAAAATGGGCTCACTCACCTGTAGATGAAGGCATACTGCTCCTTATAGCTGTTCCTTCCTAGCCTCTTGCTGGTGACACACCTGTATTCCTCCTTCGGCACCTTCAGCTGACTGGAAGGAAAATGGTGTTCCTGAGTTTATTTCTGCACTCAGAAGAGGTTGAGAGGGAGGTAATTTTGCCTGTGCCCAAAGATGTGGCACATTGTCTGCCTGACCTTAGAGGCAGGTGGATAGAGACACTAAACTCTTCTCAGGAGCTGGACTCTTGCTCCAGCCCTGACTCTTCACTCTACCCTCTCCCTGCTCGTCACAGCCTCTGTCTCTCCTTCAGCTGGGTCTCGTGTCCAGCCAGCCAAACACTGCTGTTTCATCTGGACAGTCACTCCAGGCTGTCAATCCCAAATCTAAAGCAACTCCCAACCCTGCAGGAAGGTAGCTGTCCTGCTGCCACCTGGTCCCAGCCGGGCAAGGGCTTTCCCCTCCCTTCTTTTTTCCTTTGGGAATTAATCTGCAGCAAATTGAATCTAACTTTGTTATACTGATTTAGAAATGTGTTCTACAGTGGTCTGGAGCTGGCTTTGCTCCTGTCGCTCAGCAAGACTGCCAGAACCTCGTCTTTCCTCAATGCTGACAGACCCCATATCCCAAGATTTCACCCTGGTAAGGTGAGCACAAGTTCTTGCCAAGCGTCTTTCCCAGTATTTGCCCATTTGCCCATGGCCACCCTACCTGGTGAGCTTCTCCACCAGAAGAGGACAAACACGGTTCTTGTTGTCCTTTATTTCCATCAGCAACATGATGTCACAGCGAGAAATGATCTGCAAGGGGAAGGAGCAGGAGGAAGTTCACATGTGGTGGGTTTTGGAGGATTAGGAAGGGGTTAGAAAGAAGTGGCTACTGGTGTGGGGGAAGTCCTCTGTGGAAGAATGGCACTCAGCCTGGGATCATGGGAGGACAGCAGCATCTGGAGCAAAGCTCTTCTGCTTTCAGAGCTGCTGCATGCCCCAGCAGGAGCTGGGAGAGGGAACTTGGGAGCAGACTGGTTTCAGATATAGTGAAAAACTTCCACACTTGCCCTTGAGGAGGAAGTGTGAAGGGGAAGGGGCAGCAAGAGCCACTGCTGTGAGCCTCATCACCCTCTGCCACTGCTGGGGTGTTGCTCCTGGCCTCCACACCCCCTTCCCTACAGTCAACATTCACCTGTCCCAGTCTGTTGCAGATCCATCTGAAATAACCCCAAAGCAACGCCCTGTCTGAAACCAGGGTCCCGGCACCTGTGGGCTGCACAGGTCAGAGGGACTCCAGGGCTCAGCTGCCTCAGCTGCTGTTGGGATTCCCCATGGCAAAGCCCAGTTCACACTCAGCCCAACATGATCAGGGGCTTCTTTCTGCCCCTGGTTTCATTGTTCTTTAAACTTTGTAGGTGATTTCTGACAGAAAAAAAGCCCCTTTCCCCCTGAAACTTACCCATATCTAAATTGCCCATAATTGATCACAGCATAGGAACAATGGTACGGAAATGCAAAGACCAAGCAAATCCCTCTCCTCCAGCAGTTTTCAATGAAAGGATTAAAACTCAACTACACAGTGCCATTCCTCGTTGGTGCCATTCAGGATGAACAGCCATCCTACTAACGCTGAGCAACACATCCTCCCTTACCATGGCATCTTGGAGGGCACTTGGAAAAACTACAAGTCTAAAATTTTTAGACTTTACAAGTTTAAAATTCTTTTAAAATGCAAAGTTATCTTCAGCTGCTGCAGAGGAAGACTGATGGTGAGGGTTTGCTTACATAAACCAGCAATTTGGCTTTTCAGATTTGTACCAGACTCTAATATGACAGATACTCTCTGCTGTCCTGAGAACACATTTAATTAGACGAAAATTTTTCAGAATAATTAGCACATAAGGAAGGTAAATAATGTATCACAAAAGAAAGCTCTGTGGACTCAAAATGAAAATTATTTTTACTGTGCACTGAGGTTTTCATCTAACTTAACTTCCAAAGGAAACAGCAAATGTTGTTTTCATTATATTCCCATGCAGGCTAAAATAATAGCAAACATCCTATTCAACCACAGGCTGACTTTTACTTCCAGAGTACATTTTTTAAATTTACATTTTCAAGGCTACATTTTTTTAAATTAAGCATTCATTTATTCACATGAAATGAAAAACAAAGTGAAAGATAAATAAAGTGCAAGATTCCACAGCCCCCAAAAAACTCAATGTCTGTCTCATCTGGGCAAACGAACGTACCTTTACCACGGCATCGACGACTTCAGGTCTGGCTATTTTAGTTTCTCCAAAAGACCTCACATTGAAGGAGCAGAGTTTGAGGCTCAGAGATGGGTTGAAACTGAAGAGTGAAAGTAAGAAGAAGAGCAACATCTTCAGCGACTTGGGCAAAATGAGTTGCTGCGAGCGTGTCTATAAATATATGTGTGTGTGTTTATGCGTCCGTCCCTCTGCGGCTGGTTGGGAGGTCAAATTGAGCAGTCAGCTGTGTCCAACATGAACAGGAATCACCATTTCCTCCTCTCCCTCATTTCCAATTCCTAGCACAAAGCAGCATTGAGACTTTGAACTTCTGCCTGGGGAGAAAACCAGCTCTGCTAAGCCAACTTGCCCAGCCTGGCAGAGCAACTGCTCCACCAGAACCCAGCACCCGTCCCCACAGGGACACACCTGCTGTGGGATGCTTTCCATGACTGGAAACCAGCTGGGACCATTTCGAGGCAGTGCTGGGCCCAGACCAGGCTCCACGGGCCACCCCAGACCAGAGGTCAAGACCAGGAGGTGGATGTGGTAGATGATGAAAGGGTCTGGGAAGCAGCAGTGGAAAAGAGAGGGGTTTCTGGAAGGCACCAGAAGTCCCATTGGAAGGGACCACAGGGCAGCCATGGGAAATATGTGATGTTCCAGCACTGTCCCTCAAACTCCTGGCCAAGTGTCCCCAGCACAGCAGTCTTGGTTTGTGCATGTGGGTCTGGCTTGTGCTGCGTGGTGGAAGGGGACACATAAGTTTGGCTAAAACAACACTCAAGTGAGGATGCTGCAGGTGGGATGGCTTGGTCACCTGAGGTAGCTTTTGTAGGGAAACCATCACCCTGCCCTCCCTTAATCTTTTGCCACACATCAGCTCTCGGCCAGAGACACATTTGTTGGCCCCAAATCAAATATAATGGTGGGAGGTATAACAAGAGGTCAAGCTAAATGACATCTTTAAGTGTCTTGGATTTTTCTTCCTGTGCTTACAGGGTGCTTTCATATCCTCCTTCCTTTCTCTGGGAACAGCCATGTAACCTGTCTGCACCCCACTGCCCTGCCCACACCACCACCCATGCAGGTCTAGATCCAGAGGCACCAGCACACAGCTCCCAACACTGTCTGAACCAGCTGAACAGGCTCAGGTGTAGCTGGCACAAAACACAGTGCATGGAGGGGCTCCCAAAGACAGCGGCACAGCTGAAAGCAGTGGGATCCAGGTCTTGCTGGGGAGGCAGCTGCAGCTCACCAGGGAGCGTGCTGCAGATGTTGAAATGGGCACCTCAAATCCTTTTTGGCCAGACAGGGATTTGAAGCACTGGCTGTTAGCAGGACAAATGCCATCATTCTGCCCCAGAGTTTTCTAACCAACACAGCTACTCAGGGTGCGGGCATGTGACCATCCGAAATAACTGAGCTTGGGAGCTGCTTCCTCTCCGCTGGGTCTCCAGTGAGCTGGCCCTAGGCAGGACAGGCTCTAGAAAGAACTAGTAAAGAGGAGGGAAAGGGATGGTCTTGGAGGTTATAAATCTACCACCCGACCTTGCTTTTTTTTTTTCCTGTGGTTAGGGCTTGCAACAGCAGCTGCAGCCTCAGGGTCAGTCAGCAAAATACGAAGCTCCCGCCAAAAAGCAGGCTTGCTTTGGCTACCCTGGCATCAAAGAGCAAATGTTTGTTGTGGTGCCCATGAAGGCTCCGACCCTGAACCACGCCTGTCAGTGCCTTGTTTGTCCTCAGGGCTCCTGACTTATCAGCCTCCCCTTTCCTCTCCACCCCAGCCATTATGAGGCAGGGGGACAGGCAGCAGCCTGGTGACCTGTGCACGGGGACACAGAGAGCTCACGGTCCTTCCTGCACTGCTTTATCTCCCTGTTTACTGCACTTTTTGTGCGTATGCTCTTTGCTCCTTATCAGACCATAAAACATCTCGATGGTGCATGAACATTGATAGTTCAGGGTTGCCCTGCTCTTGCACAAGAGGGTGAAACTGCTGGCAAAACCAACATGGATTGGGGTTTTTGTCCCTACTTGCAATGATATCAGGTGAGGAATGCTCTCTCCAGCTGAGCGGCACCTGTGGGACATTCCTTAATAAAGCCCCTTCTCAACTTCTCAGTGCTCCCAGGGTAGGAGAGGCAGGTGATGAGACTGAGGGAAATGCAAAGCCATTTTGGGCAAGAGTTCAGAGCAGTGAGTAGATGCTGCCCAGGGCCCTTCAGCCAAGCTTTGCCAACAGTCTGTACTGGAAGCATGAGTGTTGGGGCTGGTGTGTCGCTGCCTCTGGAACAGCAATTTGGTCCTCCATCTTCTTTCTGCTCCCAGAAGGTGCTTTGGGATGGATGGGGTGGGATGTGTCCCTGTATAAGTGCCTGCATAGGGTCCCCATGGGAAAGTGGGGTGCAATGGTCTGGCAGTGCTATTGGGGTTCCTCCTCTCCCTGCAGGCACAACTTCTTCCTACCCAAAGTCCCTGGCTGCCTTTGGGGCACCCACTAAATTGTTTTTTCCTGTCAGAGATGGACTGAGAGGATCTCTGAGGTTTCCTGTGCCTTTCTGGGAGGGTTGAAGGGAGACACTGTGGGGTGAGCCCACATCCCCTTCTGCTCTGGCAGAGAAAGCCTGTTCTGGGCTTGAAGGGCAGCATGACTCACAGGGTGTTCAGTGCAGGGGAGCACCTTTGGGGTGTGAGGTCATCCTGGGGCTTCTGAAGCTTCATTTCTCTTCCATGGGAAAGACATGGTGTCTGTGTGCTGGTTGGGGGTTTGGTACTGCTGGGGACACCAGTGCTGCTGTGCCCTTTCTGCAAAGGCTGGGCCAGTCTGCCCGAGCCCTGGTCCACTGGGGTGTCCCTGCTATCCCACTGAACACCCCCAATAGCCTGTCCCTCCAAAGGGGAGCATGTGGCTCCAGGGAAGCACAGGCAGAGGTGCTGTTGGGATATGAGGGGGCAGTGTGGGCACCAGCAGCACCACACTGGTGCTCCCCAGGGGCCCCTCCTTCCACATACCATGCCTTAAGGTGTTTCGTGTTACTTAATTTTTACCGAAATTGCAGCTATCTCAACATCTCCCGTGGCATGGAGAGGACCAGGAAGAGCCAGCCCCAAAGTTCACCACAGAAGTAGTTTTCTTTGAGCAAATGAAATGACATTTGGGTTCTTGGTGACCTAATCACCATCGGGCAGAGTATTTTATCTCCGACTCCTGGAATTTCAAGTTAATAAGTAGCAAAGCGCTTGGGCCATTGCTAAAGTTCACAGCTGAGCTGCAGACCAAATATGGTCATTTTGGAAGTGGCTTTGGTGGCAATATAAGGGCAATAAACATCCTGGTGTGACCCTCTGGAATTTTGGTGTAATGGAGGGTAAAAGTATTCAGTGTACAAGACACATGGAATGTTTTGTGTCAATTCTTTGATATCTAATTTGTATTTATAATTCTGGAAGGTACGCGTTCTACCTAATTAATTAGTTAGGGATGGTCCAGGATTCTGATAGGGTTTTCTTTTTCAACTTAATATGTCAGTATTGTTCAACTAGTAGTTTGAAGGGTGACAGCAGGCAGTCCAAGAAAAAACGCCTCATCATGTTTTCAGTTTCTTGAATGAGGCTGCTTAGCTGAGCTGTAGGGGAGCACACAATAATCTAAATACAGGCTTTCATGCGTGACAATGAGATGAGGCTTTGAAGTTATCCCTCCCTAAAGATATTGCAGTCACCAAATAAGGAGGTTTTGTGACAATAAGTACACCCATATTGCTAGCAGTTAAAGATGTAATTAAAACGTATGTAATATATGCATATAACTTTGAGTAGAGTTAAGAAAGGATTAATTAAAACTGTTAAAAGGCAAGTAGGTCTAGCTTTTAAAAGGCGGGAGCATTGTTCCTTTGTTTGTCCCAGGTTGTGCAATGAAGCCACTGAAGAGTGACAGGGCAGTTGCTCAAAGTGGCACCCAGAAGAGTTATTTACCCCTCTGCTCACTGAGAGCTGCTGTTTACAAAGCAGGCTGAGCCGAGATCTTATCCCTGTCCTGGGGGGTGAATTTTGGCAGCTGTATGTTATTAAAGTCATACACTGCTCATGGCATGGCAAGGCCTTCCTCAACAGCACATTCCATGGTGGGCTTTGGGGCACCCGCCTGTCCCGGCGCTCTCCCATGGCCATGATCCATTGGGGATTGCTCATGGCATTGTGCCACAGGGCCATGTGAGTGGAAATAGATGGGGACAAGTCACTGTGGGAAGATGATGCACCTCACCAAAGCAGCATGCCATCACTTGTTATGATTGCAAACAGCCTCACCATGTGCCCTGGGGATCCATCACCCAGCAGTGGGAAATAACATGGAAATCTTTTGTCTGGTGGAGCAATGCTGTTTCTTGCCTTGGTGAGGCAAGCTGGAGCTCTCCACAGCTACCCTGGCCTGAATCCAACCAGAGTTTCCACCTTCCTATGGAAAGCAAGACTGTTTACATAAGTCTCATTGCCTGGTTTCTGCCATGGGACAGCTAATTCTGATTATTTTTTTTTTTTTTTCCTGTGGTTGCTCTGATTTAGAGAAACATTTTGTTTCTAACTGGATCATAAATCATTGTTGTGGCCATCCCCTGTCCTGCTCACAGAAGCAAAGCTGTGCTCTTGTGCTAGTGGGAAGCCCAACTCTTAACATTGGCATTGGGAATGAGTAATTTTCTGCTGAGGGCCAGGACAGCTGGCACTGGGCTTTGAAATGCCAGCAGCCTCAGAGGGTGACACAGGAGTGACTCAGTCCTCACCAGCTGCCACATCTATGTGATGAGTTGTGTCTGTGGGCTGAGAGGAGAAACAAAATGCACAGGGCAGGTTAGTGTAAGCACTGGCCTTTAATTTGGACTTGCCACTCTGCAGCCACCCCAAACATGGCCTGACAGGGTCCTAAGGAGGTGGCCAGGGAGCTGCTGAGGCTCTCCCTGAAGCCTGAGTCTCATCTGCTCCCTGAGGGGACAGGGAGCCCAGCCATGCCTTGCAGTCTCCCCACAACCCCCTGTGCCATGTGGGGAGCCCGAGGTCTCCACTGTGCTGAGACAGAGGAGCAGCCTCGGCCCCTGCCTGGCAAAGTCATTAGGTCACTGTGAACTACCTCACCTGTGATCTGTTGAAGCTGTGGCCTCATCCCAATGGTGGTTGGCTCAGGAGAGCCCTGATGATCCCTCCTTTCCCGATCACCACTGAAGGAGTCTCCCAATGACTCTTGCCTGTGGCTGCACACTGAGATTGCAAGAGCAGGTTCCCTGCTCGTGCCATATTTCAACATAAAACCACTGCAGGTCTCTGCTTCAGCTTCTCTATTTTTAAGTACCATAAATTGCTAATTATATTCCCACCAGGTGGCCTGGAATAACCATCGGGTGGGCGATCCATCCCTGGAGTGAGTCAGTGCTGCCCTGCACCTGTCCCACAGGAGCCTCTGGCCATGCATGAGAAAGCTGAACACACAATACGACTGCAAACAATGTTTGAAGGCTTGTGAAATACCTCCCGTGTCTGCTTATGTCATCATAGAAGAAGCTTAGCTTTGTTTAGCCCAGCTTGACTGGGAAGGTCTTTAAAGAAAACCCCAAACAGGCTGTGCCTCACCTTCACCAGGCCACCTAAACCCCTTGATTTTAGCTATAAATCTCTTCTCCTGGCTCATATTATAAAAAGCTTATGGTTATCGTAGTAAACTCTGACCTGAAAAACCCTTTATGCCAGTTATCTCATCTCTCCCAGACTGGCAGACCAAAGGGACATTCTTTATCAAAGCACACAGGTGGGGTGAGGATTTGATCCAATTTGCATTTACTCAGGAGCTAATCTCATTTCCATTTTAATTGTTTTCTCATATTTTTTGGCATATATTAAAGGTACGCACCAGCCTGGTATGTGACCCAAGGAGAATGAATGTATTTGCTTGTAGCAAGAGAATTCAGGTGTCAGTTTTAAGAAAAATCAGAGCAGATTTTAAATGCAGGTTGAAATGCAGCTCCTGAGAGCAAGCAGTGTCATTTATTGGGAAGGGATGGCAGATATGTAACCTAAATGGCAGGCCTACTTTTATACCTGAAACAGGACTTTACCAGCTCTTATTTCAACCTTTGTGCGCTTTCCTTTGCCAACATGGCAGATCTCTGTGCTCCCTGATCACAGACCACCCCAGGATCCACCCCAGGACAGCTGTCCCCCATTCTCAAGCTTGCTCCCAGGCCTTGTGCAAGGGGGCTGTGAGGTCTCTGTACAGGGTGCATTCCCCTTTATATCGCTGTGGCAATCATATGGCATCCCTGTTGTAACCTCTGTTGTATCCACCCTTGTATCTCCTGTTGTAACCCTGTTGCTGCCATATCGAGTTCCCTTTTTTATCCCTGTTGCATCCCCATGGCAACCCCATTGTATAAGTTCTGTAGCCTCATTGGATCTTCCTTGAATCCCTGCTGTGTGTCTCTGGAATATCCTTGCTGTAACTGCACACCCCACTGTACCCCCTGCACCCCTGCTGTGTCTGCAACCCAATTACATCCCTCCCTTGCACCACCACTGAAGTCCCAACACAACCCTCTGTTGCCGCTCTGTATTGCCCTCATTGCACCCCATTGTAGCCCATCTTCCATCCCTCTCATACCCCTACATTATATCCCTCCTTGCATCTCAGTTACATACCACTTGCCCTCCCATAGCAGTCCAGTTACATCCCCTCCCTGCCACCCCACTGAATTCCCAGCATATCTCCCATCACAGCTTCACTGCGTCTCCCCCTGCATCCCTCCTTCCACCCCTGTTCCTCTGTCGCGGAAGCCCCATTACTTCTCTCTTTGCATTCCTTTTGCAGCTTCATTGCATCTCCCCCCTTGCACCTCCATTGACGTCCCTTGATATTCCCCCCACTGCACCCACCTTGTAGCCCCTGTGCACCTCCACTATATTCCACATGCAGCCTCCCATTGCAGCCCCCCTTCCACCTCTGCGGCAATCCTCCTTGTACCTTCATGGAAATCTCACTATATTCCCCGCTTGCACCTCCACTACGGTCCAGTTGCATCCCCCCCCCGAACTGACGTCCCTTTACGCACCCCCACAGTAGTCACCTTGTAACCCTTGGGGTACCCCTGCTGTACCCCTAAAGCACCCCTATCGCATGCCTCCCTTCACTCCGTTGTAGCCCACCCTTTCACCCNTGCCCTCATTGCACCCCATTGTAGCCCATCTTCCATCCCTCTCATACCCCTACATTATATCCCTCCTTGCATCTCAGTTACATACCACTTGCCCTCCCATAGCAGTCCAGTTACATCCCCTCCCTGCCACCCCACTGAATTCCCAGCATATCTCCCATCACAGCTTCACTGCGTCTCCCCCTGCATCCCTCCTTCCACCCCTGTTCCTCTGTCGCGGAAGCCCCATTACTTCTCTCTTTGCATTCCTTTTGCAGCTTCATTGCATCTCCCCCCTTGCACCTCCATTGACGTCCCTTGATATTCCCCCCACTGCACCCACCTTGTAGCCCCTGTGCACCTCCACTATATTCCACATGCAGCCTCCCATTGCAGCCCCCCTTCCACCTCTGCGGCAATCCTCCTTGTACCTTCATGGAAATCTCACTATATTCCCCGCTTGCACCTCCACTACGGTCCAGTTGCATCCCCCCCCCGAACTGACGTCCCTTTACGCACCCCCACAGTAGTCACCTTGTAACCCTTGGGGTACCCCTGCTGTACCCCTAAAGCACCCCTATCGCATGCCTCCCTTCACTCCGTTGTAGCCCACCCTTTCACCCCTGTC
>WEIV01000919.1:93443-119761 GCA_013390005.1 Calyptomena viridis
TGACACGACCCGGGGGGGGCTGATGGGGCAGTCGTTCCGACGTCCAGGTCTCCCCGGTCCCAACCCTGGCATCGCTGTCGGTGGGCAGGAGATCGAGAGCAAAGCCAAAATGCAAAACATTATTTGAAATACATATTGTTAAATATTTAATTATTTTGCTTTTAAATTCTCACCTTCTCCAACAATTAATCACGGCACGGGGGTTGGAACAATATGATTTTTAAGGTCCCCTCCAACCCAAACCGTTCTATGATGCTACAGGATTCTGTGGTCTCAGCTGCTGCTATTTGGAAGATGCTGTCATTTTGCTGGAGGAGGATGCTTTGTAGGGGAGGAGGGACTGTGCTGGGAGAAGGGGCCAGGATGTGACCCCCGGATACCCCTACCCCATCCCTCCCCAACTCTTTCGTACCCCCCATTCGCCAGGAGAGGGCTGAGTCCGGGCGCACGCGTGACATCGGATATGCTGTGCATGGTCTGCTGGGTCCGGAAGGAGGATGAGCACATTATGAATTTCTAAAGCTGGCAGCACAGCCTGCCTCGGTCGTGCTTTTCATCCACCTTGTCCCCAGGCTGGCTGGCAGTGACGCTGACGGCTCGTCACTGTATATTCCCAGCCTGGGGTGCAGCAGCAGGGTCGGGGGGCCAGCCTGGACTCTCCAGTTCATATTTGAGCTATGTTGCACAGATACAAATGGGTCAGAGATGCATGTGTTGTGAAACGGTGCTGCAGAAATAATGATCTCATTTCTGCCATCTATAAATAAATGAAGGTGAAAGGGCATGTTTCCTACTCTCGGCTCTCTGGAGACTGGATTAAGATTGAGAGCTGGCTGGTTGACAGACAGAGATCTTTCAAATATTAATAGGTATTAAATTACAGCTTCACTGTGACTGGCATCTAAAGGATCACCCAGCAAACCAAACCACTGGGCAATCATAATATTAGTTATGTCATCATTGATGGACAATATTATTTTTCTGGATGCTGAGGATGCCAAGGGTGAGGCAGTTTCCAAGGGAAAGGGCTCATTTGCATGTTTTGGGTTTTTCTTCTTACATGGTTAGTGGTGTGAGTCGGGGTTTCTGGGGGCCCCATCTCAGCCAGAGGCCCTTCAAAGCTCCCTGTTTCTGCAGTGGAATTTTAAAATTGGTTGATGGTTTTTTCCTTTTCAGATCTTAAAAGTTAACATATGCCTAAATGTGATGCTTAGCTTTCAGCTATTCGATGATTTAACTGTTGTTGGTCAGACAGAGACTGCTCTGCGTGCAGGTGGGGTCAGCAAAACCCTGGGTGCAGGGCAGTCCCAATGAGCACAACCCAGAACAACCTTTGTGCCTGAATGTTGGCATATTTGGTCAGTGAGGGCACATGTCTGATTCCTGTGTAGTGAAATTCCTTCCTGGTCTTTCTCAGGGCTGCCCAGCACATCAGCTGCCACACTCCTCTTCCAACCCAGCCCCTCCACCTTAGGATGGGTTTTGTGCTGCTGCTGCATCCTATGTGGGACTTGGAAAAAATCAATAGATACACCTGAGCTGAACTGTTGGGTCTTCTCCAGCCTCCCCTGTGTGACCCACTGAGTTTGAAAGAGAAAAAATACCTTTTGTCCTATGGCCCTGGGGACTGGTACCAACATGCTGTCCGCTGTAGCAACCCATAGCTCCCTCCTGACTGTTGGCCCCTCGGTTTGCAGGTGATGAGGCTCCTGCTTGAACTTGGCACAGGGGAGGAAATAGGAAACAAGTGGAGATATAGAGCCTCCCCTTAGAATCTGCCCTGGGACCATCCCATTACCTGGAGTGCCTGATTTCGGTGGTCCTCCGAGATGGGACACAGAGGATGCAGTGGTTAGTGATGATTGTGGCTCAGCTGCCAGTGTGGGAACCAGTGCTTCTGGCTTGGCATTCTGTGCCCTGACAGGTGTACAATGCACTTGGCATTATCACCAAGTGATCCATCACTGCCATGTTCATATGTAATTTATCAGACTTGCCGAATTGGTAATTTATAAAGTATGTGGAGATCCTTCTGAAAGCAGTAGCAACACTTGGAGCTACTCTTGGTCTCAGGGCACCTCAAAGTGATGGATGAGGTGTGATGTGAAGACTTACAGCTGTTACCAGGGGGCCTGCTTTTATTTTTAAGTCCACATTGCCTCTCTAGCTGGTAGCAAAGGACTGTGCCAGGGCCTCGAGTAATGCTGCCTGCTCCCATCCCTGGTGCCAGCACAGCAGGGAGGGTGATCATCTCCCGAGCACAGCACCATCGCAGGGGGAGCACTGTGGGTGCTCCCCGCAAGGCTTTCAGGAGCCGGTGCCCCTGCAGCACTGCTTGGTGCAGGGGTGACTTTATGGGGCTGGGGGCTGTGGTGATGGTGGCTGCCCCTCACTGCATAGCTCGGCCTACTGACATTTTCCTTCCCATTGCCTCCGTGGGAGGTAGCCATGGAAATGTGTGGCGATGCTCGGCTCACACAGAAGGAGGCTCAGCAGCATCCTCCCCCTCGGGGACCCAGGGCCAGCGCAGGGGCCCCGAGCGGGGCTTGCTGGGTGCCCGTAGCCGGCGTTGGGCGCCGGGGCTCAGGTGGTGAGCGGTGGCTGCCGTGGCCCTGCCGAAATGCTCCGGCATCCCGGGGACGGGAGGGGAGCCCCGGCCCTGCGGCCGTGGTAACGGGGGGGGTCTCTCAGGGATTTTCTGGCTTGAAGCATCCCCCAGCGCTCCCCACTGATCCTCCACCGTGAACGTCCATAGCCAAAATCTGCCGGCCAGTTCAGACCAGCATTTTCCTGCCTCTCCAGTAATTTCCTGCGGCCGCGCTGCGCTTCAGCCTGTCTCACACAGGGAAGGCTCGGGGCGGGGGGAGGGGGTGCGGACAGGCACAGTGTGTGCTTGGAAAATTACCTTTAAGACGAAGAGGAAGGGGACGAGAAGCTGCTTAGCTGGCTTTGTTCTAATAGCAGTAATCACCTGAAGGGCGACCATGAGCCCGTTGCGCTGGGCCCGCGCAGCCCTGCGGCGGGGGCTGCTGGCCTCGGCCCTCCCCGCCGCACAGCCCCGGCTCTCGCTTCCTCTCCGATGGCAGCTTGCACTTTGCTCCTGCTTGGAACAAGTACACTCGACTGGCTTTATTGTACAAAAGACCGTATTTACATAAACAGGGGAAAGGTTGGTCAGAAAGTGAATATGAGGCGTCTTGAAAGGAAGTTGGCGACTTAAATACCACGAACGCACCGGGCTGACGAGGCTGAAGGGAGGAGAAAAAGCAGGACTGCGATTTTGACCTTGTTTTTCCCCTCTTCTGATAGTGTGTTCAGACACTGCCGCTGCCCACAGCGAGCGGGACTTCTGCCGAGAGGAGGAGCGAAAGTCTGCAAGGTAAGCTGGGCTTTTTAAAGGCTTTCTTTCTCCTCCTTGTTTTGTTTTCTCAAAGCGATGGTGGGGGTGGAGGCAGGGGTGGTGACCCCACATCAGGGAGCACAGAGGTTCCCCCCACCCCCGCTTTTCTGGCTGCAGCCCTCTCTCCTTATGGGTCACCAATGGGAACAATGGCGATTTTCTGTGGTTAATTTCTGCCCCGTTTTAGTGATACCAAAAGACAGCGAGTGCTCAGAGGTGGGCTCCCCGGCAGCCCTGCTCCCACGGACAAGGTTTATGAGTTGCACAAAGTGTTTATCTGTGAATAAGCCATGCTGAGATCAAGGATCTTTCTACAAACTGTTAATTAAACGAATAACGGCCTGTTGTTGTGGCTTGAAGACGGAAATGAGGTTTAGCTTTGTTAAGGAGGTGCCTGGTGGAAATATTTACAGTATTCCTCAAACTTTAGTTATTCCTATTTTCCCTGAGGGGAGAGGGCAAATCTGGGTGATGCTTCAAAGGTTCTGTAAACGGTTTCTCTTGGTCGTGTGTAACGGGGGGGTCGATGTGATGCAGTGTGACGGTTTCTGGGGGCGGGAGGCTGTGATGATTCTCTTCCTGTTTCATGGCATAACATGCCACATACCACCGGGAGTCTTGCAGGAAGCAGGAATAAATCTGCCTGTCCTGGCACGGAGAAATGTGAGGGTGGTGGTGGGGGGTGCGCGGCTTGTGGAAAAGCAGGCGTTGAGGATGTTTCGTTTTATAAACGTGGGACAAAAGTGCTAGTGCCGAGGAACGGGCGAGTTGGTTAGCAGGCGGAATTAGAGGAGATGGGTGTGTGGCAGCGTTTCATCTCTTAACGAGAAAAACCGTGGTGGTTCAGGGACGAGAATGGCGTTGGGTGAGAGCTCACCCTTCACCCAGTGTCCTCTGCCTGCTGTCCCTGAGATTTATGTGAAGGATGCTGGGGAGCTGGGATAGGGACCTGTGATCCACAGCAAAGGCAAAATGTGGGGCAGAAGCGAGAATGTGGGGGTGGGGATAAATTTGTCTCGGCTAAGGGCTGGTCAGCAAAGTATGCCCTGCCAAGTTGTTTCCTTCAGTTCCAGAGCCCATTAATAGGCTCTGCTTCCTTGATTAGTTGGTGCCTGTGCAGAGCGATAATGAGAGCTGGGCTCAACCCATCAATTCTAGGTCAGTGGTTGTGTGCTGGGGATTTGGGATCGGGCAGGGGGAGGGGAGACGGAGCTGGACGCCTGCCTCCGAAAAGAAATGTGGAGCCTGCCTTAAGCCAGCCCTGCCTGCACCCATGGGGGGGCGAGGGGGGAAGGCTGCCTGCACCCGTGGGGGCCTGTGCCTCCTGTGTCTTCAAAGTGTCTCAAGGGCCATGTCATGCCCTGTCACCTCAGACGTGTTCCATGCCCATTAGGAGGCTCATTGCGCGTCTGAGATGTGCTCTCCTGAGAGGATAACATTGCAATAATTAGATCCATGAAGGAGCCAGAAGAAATGATTGGGTTTTAAAACTTGAGGAGACTTTGCTGTGCTCCTGAGCAGTAGCCTTTTGCCTCTCACAGATCCACTTTCCTCTCCCCCAGGTAGCAGAGTTCTCATTTAGCATTGACTTGTCATTTTTTCTGGTCATTAACCTCTGATCCTTCCCTAAATGCAGGCAGGTGAGGCTGGGTGACGAAGAGCAGCATGGACCTGGATGTGCTGAACATGTTTGTCATCGCTGGTGGCACCCTGGCTATCCCCATCCTGGCCTTTGTGGCCTCATTCCTCCTCTGGCCCTCAGCACTTATCCGCATCTACTACTGGTGAGTTCATTAGTGTGGCACAGGGGCAGAATGGCTGCTCTTCCCAGCAGGTCCCCACTCACACACACAGGTGGTGTGGACAGAGGTAGGTGTTTCTGCCTGTGACAGCAATAGCAGCAGGTGAGCTGAAGTTCTCTAGGGCCATACCAGCTGCATGTAGTTTTAAGCATCTCTGGGAGAAGAAAATGGCATTTTCTTACTGCATTTTTGCTGCTGAGTTTTATGTCTGTCAGGGCGGCTCCAGCCCTTGCTGTCCCAGGACTTTGTCTGGATTGTGTCAGGGGGCTCCTGGCCAGGCTGCCTCTGCAGTGCCAGCTTGCAGGATCTCTCCAAGCCTTTCTGGGTTGGTTCCCCCAAGGACAGAACTATGGCTGAAAGAAATACAGCCGTTGTTGCCTAGCCCCCAGCCTGGCAGCCCTTGGCAGTCTGGTGACCTCCCACCTCATCAATGCAGCCATGGCTTGGGTGTCCCTGGGCTCACATGCTCCCTCCGGGCTGACAGCCTGCTTAGCAGGCAGGGACTTTTCTCTTGGCTATAGCTATGGATGAATCTTTTCTCATCTTCTCTTCTTCTCCTGGAATGGAGCATCAGAGAAGATGGAACAATGTTTTTCCTTACACCCTTGCATATTGTCCTTTCTGATACCAGGAGGCTGGCTTCAGTCCTACTTTGTCCCTGGAAATCAGTGATAAGCATGCTGACAGCTTTCCTCTCTGGATTTGTTGCAGGAAAAGCTGGAATAACTCCCTTCAGAAGTCAAGGCATAATCGCATCACCTAGCATGAAGCAGGCAGCAGCAGGGAGAGTAGGCAGCAGCGAGCAAAGCAGGCAGTGTGGGCAGAGCAGGCAGCACGTCAAGCTGCTCTCACGTGCTGCTCACAGATGGCTTCTGCAGTTCAGCTCATGGGGTGTTTCCAAGCCTCCTGTGAAAGGAAGATGTTTGCCCATCACAGCACTCAGGTGCAGCGGAGGAATGAAGCCTGTATCTAATGGCACTTTAATTAGCAGGCTTTTATTCAGCATCTGAGGTTAAGTAAGGAAGGAGTATGGGATGAAAACTCCAGCAAAGGGATTGTCACTGCAAAGGAGAGCACGCAGGGTGACAGCCTCCTGCCTCATGGGTGTCCAAGTGGTGTTGGGTTTGACAGTTGAAGTGATTTTTTGCTTTGGGTATATGAGCAGCTGCTGGAATCCGAGGAGGATTTCTGGAAAAACACTGCTACAGCAGAGCTGAGCAAGTGTCATCAGGGTGAAGCCTGCTATGGCCACAAGTAGGAGTGGCAGGACAGGGCAAAGGGAGTGCAGGGACTGATGCTGGGAGCTCGGAGAAGCTGGGCTGAGAGGGAGGTAGAGAATCCCCCCTGCTTTTGTTCTTTTGGGGTTGCAGATCAGGAGCTGGGTGAAAATGCACTGTGGGCAAGTTGGTCTGTGTTTTGCTGAGGGAGGGAGTGTGCAAACAGGGATGAAAAGGGCTGTCTTCTTTTCAAGGGTGTGGTGGCCCCATCTCTCCCAGCATTTCTTGCAGGAGTAACTGCGATGCCCTGTGTGTCACAGGCACCTCTTTTGTTAGGGACAGTGGGTAAGAATGGTGACTTTGCCCTTTACTCTTCCTTTCTTATTAGTTTCTTTCTGAGTTGGCTTTTTTTGGGGTGAAATCGTTGTTTCCCCATCAGCAGAGGCAGGAGAGGTGCAGGCAGCATCCCATATTGCCCTTCCCTTTCAGCCCCATGCAACTCCAGCTTCTCGGCACTGCTCCTGGAAGATTACTGAGAGGTCCTGGGGGATGCTTCTCCCTTCCCCCACAACAAACCTTCCCTGCCCCCTCCTCCTCCTCGCTGCCGGGTCTCCGTGTCCTCAGCCGGCGCAGTCAAGGGTCATGCTGGGTCCCCCTCACCCATGGTCTCACTGCTTTCCCTGCCACTAATGCGCCTCCTTGCCTGGCATGACGTCCAGGGCTGCCCCACTGACCCGGGCCTGGAGCCGCTCTGCCTGTGCTGTGGCAGGGGTTAAGCAGTTTAGCCACTGCCACTAAGCGAGTTAACACCTTGTGAGGGATCAGTTCAGCTTTGCACAGATTATTTTGCCTTCTGCTGAATTGATCCATTAGGATCAGTTGCTAAAAATGTTATCATCTTGCCCATTGGTAGTTCACACCAGTGCTTTTGAGGCAAGGACACTTAAGACACTTATTAGGGAGAAATTCACCTCTCCTTGTAGGACCAGCACAGAGCTGAGATGCTGCTTAAGTCCCACTAACTCCCTCGAAAAAGAGATTATGCTAAAAGAGGATTTCACTATGCATAAGCTTTGAGTGGGCAGAGAGGTAGGACAGTCCAGAAGTGCTGGTGACCTTGCTCTTGTGTCTTAAATAAATTCTGATATGACATATATTTTCCAGTGTCTTGGCCATCAGGAGTAGCCCAGTAGTTGTCCTGACAAGGGTTATGTCTGAGCATAGGGGAAATGCAGAGAAAGCAAGCCTGCTCTCTGTCTTGGGCTGCACGTACACATCATGTGTCCAAAGTGTCACCGATAATCTCTGTCCGGGTCCTTCTGGCTGGCAGTTTCACTGCATCCTCTGAGCTGCAAGTGTGTGCTGGCAGGAGCTGTCTGCCTCTGCTTTCAGAGGAACAGCTCTGGGGTTAGTCTGGTATCTCCTGGTGTGCTAGACCCTGTGTAAAAATGATCTTCTCCAGCCCTTTATGTGTATATAAACACATTTTTAAAGGTTATCTATTTGCTCCATGGGAACCAGGTTCTCCCTTGTTGGTGCTCCCAGGTGACTGGTTGTTTTGGCTGGGATCCAATGTGCTTGTCTGTGGGGTGATGTTCTCCCATTGATGCAGGACTGTGACAGATCCAACTTACCCATCTAGAAGAGCTGCCTCCCTTGGCCTGCCCATCCTGCTCGCTGCCTTGCTGTGTGCGTTGCCCCTCTCTGGAGTCTCTCTCCTCAGACCAATCTTTGGGCATTTCCAGTTTCATGATTGTTATTCTGGCCCCTTTCCATTGCCAAATGAGTTATTTAGGGTCTTTTTAAAAATTCTTAACAGAGTGTCTCCACAAGCCACCTGCAGTGCAGCCATGACTAGCCAGCTACTAGTACTACACCTGTAAGGGATTGCATGTAAGCGCAGGGTCTGGTCAAGAGACCAGATGCTAAGGATTAATCTCAGTAGTCCCATGATGGCACTAATGTAAGCCTACCTAACTGGCCTTAGTAAGCCAAAAAATCTGTGACTGCCTTTGGATTGTCACCTGGCTTATATCATGGCTGAGCCCTGGTCTTGTCTCTCTCACTGGTGTTTTCTCCTCATTTCCAGGTACTGGCGCCGAGCCTTGGGCATGCAGGTTAGATATGCAAACTACGATGACTATCAGTTTTGTTATTCCTATAGAGGAAGACCTGGATACCGACCGTCCATCCTGATGTTACATGGGTTCTCAGCCCACAAAGACATGTGGCTGTCCATAGTCAAGGTGGGACTCCATTTCTATCATGTTGCTCCTTAGTGAGAATTGATGATCCTGGGTTTGGGAGCGGTGTGGAGACCCAATGGTTGCGTGCACGGGATGGGATGATTGCTGTTACGTGGTAGAACACCCTTCTTAGCTCCATGCTCATTGTTTGTTGGATCTGTTTATCCTTATGATGTGCAGAGCTGCAGGGGAAGCGCAGTACATACCTGCCACTTCAATGGTAAGCAGGTCTTGGCTATGCTTTCTCGCCATGTCATCCTTGGTACACAAGATGACTTATTCTGATGAACAAGTAACTGGGGCTGCTAGGAGGAGAACAACCCTGCTCCCACACATGGTCACCACCTTCCACCCCTGGGCTTTGCAGCAGTTTCCCTGTGCCATAACCATCCTTGGTTTGTTTCTGCAGTTCCTGCCCAAGAACCTGCACCTGGTGTGTGTAGACATGCCTGGGCATGAGGGCACGACCCGCTCGGACTTGGACGATTACTCCATTAGTGGGCAAGCTAAGAGAATACACCAGGTAAAGCCCCAGCATCACATCGGCTCTGCAGAGGAATGTGGGGATGTGTGGGATGCTAAGCCCCGTGAGTCCTGCCCTGCTCCCTCCCTTCCCAGACAGCCAGAGCCACCAGCCTCAAGCTTTTGAGCAGAATTTCTCTAATGATCCCATGCTGTTGTTTCCTCTCCCCTAACAACACTCCTGCTCCTTGCCAGTTTGTGGAGTGCATCAGGCTGAACAGAAGGCCCTTTCATCTGGTTGGCACTTCCATGGGGGGAAACGTCGCTGGTGTCTATGCTGCTCAGTACCCAGAAGACATTTGCAGCCTGACCCTCATCTGTCCTGCAGGTGGGAAAGGCAGGGGAGGTGGGACAGGGCAATCAGGAACCAGTGCAAAAGCCCAGGACAGTGCCAGAGACAGAACAGAGATTTAGTACAAAGCATTTTGAAATAATTTGTATTTACAGTCTGAAAATCTCTGGCAGAGCACGGGAGAAAATCACAGCCTTGTGCTGACTGCTCTTCTCCAGGGGTTTGGCATTTCCCCCACTGTGCCTTGGTTAGAGTTGGGACTAGGGCAAACGAGACAAGTCCTACTCTGCAGGGAAATGCCTTTTCCCTTGGGATAGCAGGGATTTTACATGGCATGTCTGCAGCCTCTCAGCTCTGGAGAGGAACCCAAACTGCAACAGGAAAAGCCTCCTCAGTCTGGCCTCCTGAAAGCCCTGGTGTGGTGTACTAGAGGGCTGGTTCTTTGGGAGCTGGAGAGCTCTGACCTCCCACCTTTGGGTGCGCTGAGTGGGAAGAGCACTTCAGGACTGGGCACAGGTCAGTGGGGTGTCCTTGTGCCTGCTCAGCACCCCATCATCCCCTGGACAGGGAGCTCCAGGGAGCCTGGGCGTGACATGCTGTAGGAGGCACTGGGGGTAGGGAGCTTCTCTGCCGGGGAGGGCTTTGCTGCATCCCAGTTGTTACAGCAGCTCCATCCCCTTCCCACGCAAGGAAAGCGGCTTCCAAATAAGAACTAAGGAATGAAGCAAAAGCAAATGGTTACCTAGCTACGAGGCTCTGGGGGCGTCAGGGTTCCCACTCCCTTCTGGCAGAGGTATCAATTGACTCTGGCTGTGAAACCTCTGTGTAGAGGCTGGAGTGAGATTTGGGATTAAGTTGCCAGGGAATTTTTCCCTCAGTGGTGCATGCAGATGGGGCTGCTGAAATTTTCAGTTCAACTCTGTGCAATGGCAGCCTGCTCATTAGTGTTTGCATCTGCTGGTCACATAAATATAAGTGCTTCAGTTTCACTGAAGTATTCATGCATGTCTACAGGGAATACACCTCGTGTTGTGTCAGCCCGTGGGCTTGGCGGTGCCAAGCCCTGGAGCAGGAGAGAGGCTGGGATATCTCTGGGTGCATATTGAGGTTGCTGTATGTACAGATATTTTCTTCCTCCCTTTTTTTGTATCTTTTTAATAAGTGAGCAGGCAGGAAGCCCAAGGCATGAGGGAGGTTGGTACAGGGATGTTTTGTTGCTTGGGCAGCTGGGGTTTCTCACCTGGGTTTAGCCTGTGCTCCCCTTGTCATTTCATCCAGGTCTGCCAAGTACCACTGACAGCAAGTTCATTAAGCAGCTCCGGGAGCTGCATGAGTCCAAACGTATTGACAGGATCCCTTTAATCCCCTCAACGCCTGAGGAGATGGCGGATATGCTGAAGCTTTGCTCCTACGTTCGCTTCAAGGTGCCACAGCAGGTGAGAAGCCAGTGCTGGCTGCAGCAGCTGGGAAAGGGATGCTTGGAGGTGGTAAGCGGGTTTGCTTCTCCCTGAGCCTGCACAGTGGCAGCTGAGGTGATGCTGAGAATGGGACTGGAGCTGCCATCACCCAGGCAAGACACCCCTGGCCCTGCTCCCAGCACCTTTCCAGAACTTTCCCTTCAAATGCACTTTTACAAGCTCCCATGAAGTTTTTGGCAGCAGCTTGGGATGTAGAAGAGTTTTTTAGTAAATACGGCTGGCAGGAAGCATTAAATAACTAAGGCAGCTGTTGTCCAGAGTGGAGGGGGATTGTTCTCTGCTTTTTAGATAAATCTGTGGAAATGTTAGTCATTGTCAGGCGAGAGGGACTTGGCAAGGGGCTGGCTATTAAGCTAGTTTTCCTTAGGAAGTCTGGGATGAGTAGATTGGAGAGTAAGAAAAAAAATGTAAGTGTATTCTTCTGAGTTTTTGGCGAAAGAACACAAGGAGGAAACGTGCAGTCATGGCTGAGGTGGCTGCTGGCCAGGGGGAGAAATCGGGTCTGCATCATAAAAGACAAAATTACCTGTTGCTGAAATACATGTTGCTTAAGTGTGATTTCAACAGCCCCACGTGCTTAGGAAGAAGCTCGTGCTGGGGCCAGGGTTGTGCAGGGCACGTTGGCGTAGTGAGACTGCTCTCAGGTGCTCTCAGGCATGTTCAGCTCTGGGCAGGGCACATGTTCTCTCCTGCAGCTCTCCTCTGCTCTCCCTACAGATCCTCCAGGGCCTCGTTGACGTTCGCATCCCACACAATGAATTCTACCGGAAACGTAAGTGCATAGCAGCAGCCTCCTCACCAGGCTTTCCAGCAGGACCCCCAGGGCACAGGGACTAGCTGTCCCCACTCTCCATGTCCTCTTAACACTGCCCAGCCCCAGCACCCCCCTGCTGCCTTGCTGAGGGTGGGAGGGGGAAACATCATTAAGAGATTTGGGGACACTGGTAGCAATGCACTGTCACCCCCACTGCCACCCCCACAGGCGACGAGGTCACTGCTCTACCCACTGCCTCCCATCTGGGTTAACTAGTACCTATGAGGAGATTGTTTGGTGGAGGGTCCCTCTGCAGCTGGACTTGGTCGCAGAGCAAGGACAGCCTGTCACCTCTGCATGGGCTTCTCAGTGAGGGGACATTGGCAGGACTGACCCACAGGGACCCCTTTGGGAAGGGAAGACAAAACATCTGCCTTGTAGGACTGACTCTCCTCTTGCTCTGCTAGTGTTTTTAGAAATCGCAGATGAAAAGTCCAGGCACTCTCTCCATGAGAACATGAGCAAGATCAAAGCACCGACGCAGGTCATCTGGGGAAAGCAGGACCAGGTACCCTCCACATCCCCCACAGAGTGCTCACCTGTGGGAGCTGTGCTGCTGAGCTGTGCACTGCTCTGCAGGGAGCTGGCACATGTGTGTCCCCATCTCGGGTGGGTTTGGACACGGGCTCGTTGGGGTGATGGGCAGCTTTCCAGAGGGAGGAGAGGGCAGAGCCAGGGCTGGGGAGGGTGAGAGGGCAGGTGGAGAGGTAGGTGCCACCACCAAAGCAGGCAAGGGCTGGCAAGAGGACTAAAGTGTCAGCAAAGAGAGTTGTCCTGGCAAATGGGAAGAGGTGTGCTGTTCGTGGGCAGGCTTCAAGGCGAAGTCGTAGGGTTGGTTTCAAGAGACAGGAGTGGGCGGGAAGAAGTGGGAGGAAGCAAGCTGCAGGCATGCAAAGGGCTTTATAAATGCAAAGATGCAAATGTTCGCTTGCAACGACCCCTTTGCACTGAGCTGGCAGACAAAAAGCATCCAAGAGAGTTCCCTGCTCCATGCTGAGACTGGCACCATGCACCCCCCTGCCCCATCCCCAGGCAGGGTGCTGCCATCACAAGGACTCTCTCTGCATCCCTGCTTGGCATCTTGATTGGACTTGGAAAGGCAGCTCCAACAGGGCTCTACAGTGTCCAGCAATCCCCAACTCTGACTGTGGGAGTGACTGTTTTTTCCTCTGCCATCCAGGTCCTGGATGTTTCTGGTGCCAGTGTTTTAGCGAGCGCTATCCCAGACTGCCATGTGTACATCCTGGAGAACTGTGGGCACTCAGTGGTGGTGGAGCGGCCCCGCAAGACGGCCAACCTCATCCTGGAGTTCCTGGCACTCCTGCACAGCATAGACAACAACAAGAAGCAGGCGTGAGAGTGGCAGGGAGCTGAGTGCCCATGCTGGGTCTGTTAAATTGTAAAGTACTGCAGCTTTGATGAGTTCTCAGGGATCTTGTACGAACCGAGGTCAATGTGCCAAAGTCCCTGAGGAAGGCAGAATCACTGATACCTAAACCTATAGCACCACTGGCACAGTGATCTAGAGGTCATTGAGCAACCTCCATAGATACAGAAATGGAAGCCGAGTATCTCCCTTTTCTACTTAGAGATAAAGTAGGAATGAGCTGAAATCACCCAGCGCTCCTCACACAGCAGCCCATCTTACTCTGGTTACCAGCACTGTAGTTGTCCATGACATTTACCTAAACTATATATGAAGTGTAGGAAGGAGGAAGCATCCTGGACTGAGACTTAAAATATTTCTACTCCTTAGAGTCCGTTGTGTTGCATGCTGCCGTGCTGTGAGAGAGCCCCCCAGTGCTCCAGGCGTCTGCTTGAGTGCTCTCTCTGTAGCTCCTTAACTCGTGATTTATGCAGAAAACAACAGAAAACTTCATGTGTGGAAGTCCAGTGACTGTATGTGCAAAAATGTTTACACTCTGAGTGGGTTTTTTAAATCCCTGAATAGCTCCTGTGTATATGTAATGCCTTAACGTTGCCCAGGGTGTGGCGTCTGTGCACAGCCCGCCTTGCCCAGGGATGCTTCTCCCTGAGGGTGAACATAGCCAGTGAAAATGGGGTGCAGACAGCAGCTTTGCCACCACTGTGCAGACCAGAGGGATGGAAAATGCCCGGGGCAATTCAGTCCCTGGCCCGAGACAGCAATAAGCCCGTGGGCAGAGTGCGACTCAGCAACTTCGGGCGAACTCTTGTCTCTGCTCCTCTATCACATCGTGCTGCTGAACACCCTGATGTAAATAACTACTTTCTTAATGAATTCTGTGAATTCTGCAAAAGCCAATGTCACTGGAATGGGTGTGAGGGGTAGGAGCGGGCTGCATGTGTGTCTGGTGGAGGGGATGTGGACTCGTGGTCTCCTGTACCCACTGGGCAGCAAGGATGGGATCAGTTCACCCGCGAGGTGCTGGGCAGTGGTGTGGAAGAGTACAGTGTGCTTCTGCATCTTCTCGATGATTACACTCCTGAGTAAGTGAAATTATAGGTAGAAACAGGCAACAGAGACAAGCTACACTTTACAGCCTGCAAGATGGTGTCCGGGGATGGATCATGCACCTCTCCAGGTGTGATCCCTCACTGCCTATCCCAAGGACAGAGCACTGGTCTTGGTCTTAGGCAGGACCAGTGGGTGCTGGAGGGCAAGGCAGTGCATGGTGTCCTTAAAGGCAAAGCAGCAGGTGACTGTCACCCCTCAGTCACCACAGCCCTCCTTAAGGGTTGACAGTGGGTGGTGCTAGATCCCCCCCAGACTGGGTATGCACACTTGTGGTGCTGACTGCCATCTGCTCAACGGCTTCCTGAGGTACCCTGATCTGTACATACATCCGAAACTCCCCGTCAGCTTCTCTGCTCTTTTTAAGAGAAGCAACATTGTTCTTTTAGAAAATTAGAAATTTGCTGTTAATTGCTTGGTTATTGTTTCTACTACAGGAGTTGATTAAAAAAAAAAAATTGCTGATAGTTTTGTGTGGTGAAAGCCAGAAAAACGTGTTGGGAATCTATATGGTTTCTCATGCCACAGATTGCTGTATGCAAAGGATTTATATGGCTATTAAAATCTAGTGATTTAAGGAGTCCACAGTGTGTTGATTATTTTTTCCTTTAAGGACAAAGAGGGCTGTGATATGCGATGGTACACAGCATAGGGGCCTTGCTCTCCTGCTTCTTTCCTCCCCACGTTTCTGGGAGATGCAGGTTTTGGCTCGGAATATTTGGTAATGGAAAGAGAGATGATGAAGACTAGGAAGGCTAAAGTCTCATCTCTTTGAAAACAATACAAATTTTCCTTTTTATTAACGGCAGGTGGTGCCAAACACTCAAGAAGAAAAATAAAACCTCAGGGGGCAGGGGAGTTGGGTTTTAAGCACCCAGCCTTCTCTTAAAACTCTTGCAAGCATGTTAAATACCAATTTCAGCTGTAATTACAAGTCTTACTGAATTCATACACTGTGCTATGTGTAACGAATAGCATTACAACAATATCCAGGCAAAAGTATTTGTGTTTCTCCTTTCCCCAGGAGGCTGTTGAGGCCTGGGAGCTGCTTTGTTTGCAAGAACTGCAGGGAGGGCTGGGGATCGTCCTCCTGGCACCTCATTCCCCTGCCCATGGCCTGCCACTGCTCCACTGCTATAGTGATGCACGTGGGTCTTGACCCTATTAAAGACCACAGTGCAGGGGTGGGAGGGGGCTTTTTCCCCCACAGGCAGGGGCTGAGATTGGGCTGGCTCAGGGCATCTACATCACATGTTGCAGCCTGTCATTGTTTTCAGTAATAAAAATCCTCAGGTCTATATGAAAGGGGGCTCTGGGTGCTGATCCACCTTGCTCCAGCTGCACAGTCAAGGGCAGCTGCTGCTGATTTTGGCTCTGGCTGTGCCCATGCTCCAGGCTGCCTCAACAGCAGCAGCTGAGCCCACTGAGGAGTGGCAGGAAGGGAAGCTGCCTGCACCTGCAAATGGACCTGGTTGCTGTTCCCATTAACTCTTATTTCCTCCTGGGAGCCAGAAAATCCCTGCACTGTAAAGACTGCTCTCCTGTTTTCAGCTGCTGCCCTCAGGGCACTGAGCCTCCAGTGAGTCCTGGCCACCCTCCAGGTAAAGCTGTGTCTCCAGGTTGTGCATGGAGCTTGGGAAGGGGCAGAGGTTCCTGCTCCTGGTGGGTTTGGGTGGCCTGAGGGCAGAACTGAAGGAACAACTAGGAAATAATTGGATCCCAGTTGTAGTGAGCCTGGGCACCTCCACATAGCCTGAGCATGGTGGGAGAGACTAGGTGTCCTTTAAGTTTGTTGTGCCATGTGTAAGTATTGTTTTCCTTGTGATCATGTGAATAAACTAGGTCTGTGCTGGGGCTGGGCTGGGTGTGAGGCTTGTGGTAAAGACTCACACAAAAGCAAAGTAAGGAATTGGCCAAATCTAAGGCTGTTTTACTGTATCCTGGAAAGAGTCTACAAAACACAACAGGGCTGGCTTGAAATCTAATAATGCCTCTGAGCAAGCTGTTTTGCTGCTGAGCATCCAGGTCTGTGGTGGTACTCGTTTCTGGAGTGTCAGTGGGAGTAGGAAGGACAGAGCTGGTGGCAGCTGGTCCCAGGTACTTGGTTTGTGCTCAGCTGCTGCCAAAGAGGAAAATGTGGTGTCCTTGAAACATGGACATTCAGGGAAACCTGGACCGAGTCCTGCTCCACACAGCTGTAGACAGATGCCTGTCTGCAATGGAGAAGCATCTTCTTTTTTTTTTCCCAGCAAATGAGAATAATAGCATTTGCTGCCCTGTTGGGGGTGGGGGCCACCAATACAGCCCTGCACAGAGCATCCTCTGACAGGCAGAGTGATGCTCGGGGTGTCTGGCACAATGGTTTGGGGGTTGCCATGGGTATCCCCCACCCTGGCAGCTCATCATCCAGCTGAACGTTCCCCTGAATCAATGTGCTTTACAGTCCTCTTGGACACGATTTTTTTTTATGGAAGCCTGGGTTGGGAGTGCCCTGGAGCATGGCCCCTCTCCCTCACTGTGGAAGAACCACCACAGCCCCCACACCCGTGTCCCTCCAGTGGTGAAGGCACATGTTCCCTGTGATGTCTGTGGCTGCCTTGTGATGTGATGAGGGTCTCCTGCCAGAACCTTCCAGGTGAGACTTGCAGCGAATGCAAGAAAAACATACAGGATCTGGAGAGGTTTGGGTTTTGGTTGTTCTTCCTTCTGAGAGGCCCTCTTCTGAACAGGGAGCCTCTTGAGGGCGGTTTGGGATTGTTCATTAAATACTCGCTGAGCCACTAGTGCTCGGTGGCTTTTCCCTGCCATTTACTGCCCGACAGCGCTGCCTGTCTGCTGCTTCTGACCGCAGCTCCAGATATGGAGAGCAAAACTCGATTTTCCCTTCTTACCGAGAAACTTTATGTTCAGCCGATAGGCTCTTAGATGTTATAAGTCTTGCAAAGCCTGCTTCTCTGCATCCTGAAAAGAGGCTGCAAAACACAACAGGGCTGGCTTGAAATAAATCTAATAATGCCTCTGAGCAAGCTGTTTTGCTGCTGAGCATCCAGGTCTGTGGTGGGACAGAGCTGGTGGCAGCTGTTCCCGGGTACTTGGTGTGTGCTGAAGAGGCCTGTTGACAGAGGCTGGTGGGACATTTCAACAGGATCACTGCCTTTTTCTTGAGTTTTTTTAAGCCCAGCAAATAGCTGTGAGCAGGTGCTCTGACAAGAGCTAAAGCTGTTGCCTGGAGCCAGGCAACTAGCAGACAGTGACCTCACACCCCCCTCTGAACCCCACTCTTTCCCAGAAACCTGCATTTTGCTCTGAAGAGCAGGACCCACACACAGCCCTGGTGTGCTGCTGTATTGATTTCATTTGTTCTCTTGCATTCTGGGAAAAGCTGGACAGGAGTATTGAGTGAGTGGGCAGGTTTCTGGTAACAATGCTGGGATTTGTGCTTCCCTTGGGTTTGCAGAGCATTCCCTTTGACCAGGCTCTGAACCACCTCTGTGCAGCTGACCTGCATTCTCCTGGGTGGATAACACAAAGGCCTCTGAAGGCACAGGCACATGCAGCTGCAGGGGAGCTGCAGTCAGGTCTGCCATGGTCTCTGCCTTTGCCACTCAGGCATTGGGGAGGCCCAGGAGAGCTGACCTGAGGGAGGCCAGTGTCTTGAAGGAGCGGTCTGTGGTGCTCCACAGCCATTTCATGTGATACTAGTAGTATAGGGCTGGAAGAAAACTTGAGAGGCCATCCAGACCATCCCTAGGTCATCTCTTGCATGAGCCCTGAGTATCCCCAGTGGTCTTGGACATGGGCTCAGAGGGCATCCTAATGAGTAGCCTGAAAATCTACTGAAATTTAAGCTTATTACTTCTCCTGTCCCCATCAGATGCTGGGAGCATGTTCATAGCTCCCTGCAGCTCCCTCTTGCGTGTTTACAGATATCTTGTGTCCAGAATAGAATCCTGCAGTTGCTTCTGTACCTGAAGGGGTAACACAGGCAACTGGGCACAAGCTCTGAGTTTAGACTTTTCTGGCTTCAAAGAGCGGGTGTCTTGCTTCATGAGTGTTTTAAGAGCAAACACCCTGGTCAGCTTGATTTCAAATAAATAGGAACAATAACAACCCCTTCACCCCACCCCGAATGACGTGCCTCAGCCTGTGAGTCACCCTTTCCTGCAACCTTGATCTCCAGCCTGCCTTTGCACATTGGTTATTCATGCCTGGAAGCAGAATCCTGCATAAGTCTTTGCAAAACTACATTCTTCTTTCTTTGCCCCCACATTTTTGTCTATTTGCCAAGATCATCTTTATCCTACCCCAGCCTTCCAGCACATCCCCATGGGGTGGTCTCAGCTGTGTGTTCATTAAGTGCCCTGGCCTCCAGATCAATTACTGAGCCACTGATAGAGCTATGGAAAATGGTATGTTTCCATCTACTTCCACAGGGAACCACTGGTAACTAGTGAGAAGAATTTTGTTGCATGTTTTGGAGCCATCTTGCAGGTTGAGTTAATCTTGAGTTTATTTTTCCAGTGGGAATGACAGAGTATTGCTAAAGAAACTCTGCTAAAGAAATACATTCCTTACTGCTCTCTCTGCCTCGGGGGGTTGGGGGGGTATTGCCCTATTGCGAAAGAAAATTGATTTGGAGTAGAACGAGTTATTCATGTTATTGACCACCCTGATAGTTTTTAGGTGTTCTGCATTTCCGTTCCCAAGCTGTTCTGGGATGCCATAGGGACCACTTCCAGATCCAATGCCTGGAACATATTTGCCTTAGCGTAAATAACCCTTGGTGGTGTTGGGGAGGTTGTGAAATGTTTGGAGTCCTGGTTTTGACCCCGTAGAGGTCACTGTCTTGTTTGCAGATCCAGGTGAAGGTTGGAGGACAAGTGAGGCTGCTTGGGACCACGGATGTTGCAGATGAGAACCTCATGGACGCTTTTGTGCCCACGGGATCCCCATTCTCGACACCCGTGGCATCCCAAATTTCAATACCCCAAGTCTCTAGCACTTGTGGTGAAGTGACACCAGGTGGCAGCAAGGGACCAGCATGGGGAACTGCTGTAGCACCCTGGGGGGAAGCAGAGAGGGAGCCCTAATGCTGCACCCCCAACTCCAAACCGCAAGGAGCTCTGCTCCTTGCTTTGAGCTGATGTCCAGGCAGGGTCTGATCCCTCTCTGTGGGAGCTGTGCCCTCCATATATCCCCAACCTGTGTATCACCCATCCAAGGGCAAAGCCCAGCATTCCTATCTTATACTTGGAGCTGGATGCTCATGGACTTAAACTCACTCCTTCCATAAGACGTCCAGACTTTGAAGTTTAAGGGCAACTCCTAGAAAGAGCTAAATAATTAACTTGTTTTGCAAGATACTGGATTTGGCCTGCGAGAAAACCCCTCTGTGTCAGCAGCTCTTGAAAACTGTTTTTGGGCTCTAGCTCAGTGGAGGATGATGTGAGGAATGTGAAAGGAGAAAACTAGATGATACTGGGCCAGAGCACCACTCCTGGGAGTGGAGTCAGTTCATGCATCCCATTCTCTGGGGGCTGGAGGAGATGAGGGCACCTACCCTTTTAGCCCTGGAGAAGTGATGTCAGGCCTCCCGTCCCACACAGCTCAGGAGAGCCTGTGCAGCCTTCTCCTCTCCTCTCAGCACCTCTGTTCAGCACCTGCTCCCCTGCCAGCAGTTCCCATCCAACTCCTGCAAATCTCCCTGCAGTGCTCGAGAGCACTGACCTGAATTCAGTTAGTGGGAGATGCACCTGGCCACAGGCTACATTCCATTATTCTCTGTGTCAGTGCCTGGCTTTGGGTTTATCTGCATTTGAAGCCCAAGCAGGCAGCTCTGGGTGGAGGCCGGTGCAATGCCGGCACACAGAAATGGGATCAACAGCCTCTTCCTGTTGTGCAACTGCTGTGCAGCCCACATAGAGAGTTTTTGGAAGATTTGTCAAGGCTTTTGTGTTTTCAGATAATACTTATTTGGTTGTTTAGAGTCTTACTTTCACAAGCAAGGGATTTAAATAGTAAATTTAAATTTTTAAAGGGTGAGAGGGGGCGTGAACCTTGTCTAGCCTGCCCTGAAGTGTCATGTCCTGCCCCAGGGCCTTCCCATGCCCACCTCAGCAGCCCTTACCTGCCCAGCCCTGGTTTCCCCTGAGCAAGACTCCCTAATCCCACTGCCTCTGGAGCTGGGATTCTGGCACAAACATTATTTACAGTTTTGCCTGGCAGCCCACACATATTTCTGCCCTTATGTGATAGTCAGCCCGGGTATGAGCCCACTTATCCATCCCCTACCCACACGTTGGGTCCTGGGCTTCAGGTATTGACACCTCAGCTCCAGACTTTGTGCTGGGGGCAAGGGATGGTTGAGCTCATCCCAGCTGAGCTCTGCCCATGGGGCTTCAGGCTCCTGGCCAGGCAGGGCTGAGATGTGAGCTCCTCTCTGCTCTGAAACCTGCCACTTTGCCACTTCCCTGCTCCCCACTTCCAGTTTGGTCCTCTCCTCATTGATCTCAAGGTGCAGCTGGGGTCAGGAGTAAGGCACAGTTCTGTGTATTCCAACCAGCATCTTTCTAGCAAGACCCATATTTCCTGGATTTCAGACATTTTGGGGGTGTGTACCCCTGACCTCAGTGTGTTTCTGCTTGTGGTGCAGGCACAAGGATGCAGAGTGTGGTGCAGCCACCTCTAATGCATGAGGAAAAAGGCAGGGAAAAGTTGCAAAACCCAGGGCAGGGGCCAGAGCAAGAGGTATGCAGCTGACATGCCATCCATGGTTCAGGGAGCATCAGGGCATGGGCAGCATTTGGAAAAACAACCCCTGGAGAGGCTGCTAATGCCAGCAGGAGCCTGGTGTCCACTGCTGTCCTGGCCATTGAGGGATGAAGCCCTCATGCCCATAGTGCCATTGGCACATGTGCTGTCCCAAGGCTGGGGTGCTCTGTCACCAGTGGGGTGCAGGGCAGCCCTCTCCCCATCTCCATGTGCTGGGCACTAATTGCTGGTGGCAAAAATACCAGCTGTGAAGAGCAACCCGTGTGTGTCTGGCAGTGGGGGGCTGTGAGATGGGGCAGGTGCTCCCCTTGGCTTCTGGCTTTTGTGTGGGTGCCATGGGGAAGGAGTGCTCTCCTCCCACTACCTCCAGACCTTCCTGCAATGCCAGTGGTCCACCAATGAAAAGCAGCCAGTTTTGAGAGGTGTCCAGAGTTGGATCGGGAATGGCGGATTAGATGAGGCAGTGAGCAGCTGCCTGCAAAATGTTCTTTGGCTTTTTCAGGCTGTTATTTAGCTCAACCTTATGGCTTCCAGGAGCCAGGTGACCATGCCCTTGTGCACCACAAACCAAACACTTGTCATTTGACTTCACCACAGCCCTGGGACACTGCTCTCTGTGGGTTTGCCTTTAATTGGGTGAGGTGCCTGCCAAAGATCAGCTCAGGGTCAGCTCCAGATCTCCCGGGTGCAATCTGTGCCAGGCATGGGAGGAGGGAGGCTGGTATCTTGACCTGCTGACTGAGGGAGGCTGGCATGTGAAAGGCCACCAAGGGCTGGCAGGCAGCGTGCCCAGGCAGCACCCTCCTGCCCACTCAGAGCTGCACAAGCAGGGCTGTGTATTTAAAACTCTGTGTCAGCATCGTTGGGAATCATTCCTACAGCCAGAAAGGTTGTTGGCTGTGCCAGTGGACTCAGCTGGAGTCATTCACATTGCTTCAAGAAACTGAGGGAGCTCCAGGAAAGGGAGCAAAGCTGTCAGCCAATTCCCGGGATGGGAATATCACCCTGCTCTGGGGAGAGAAAGCCCTTAGGGAGAAGAGTGGCACTGGGAAGTGCTAACCTCTTGATGGTGGTGCTGGGAGGGACTGGAAGAGTGGCAGAAACCTTTGTACAGTCTTAACTGCGTTTTCCCTATTATAAAGAGCACAGAAAGCTTTCTTAGTAAGAGCTGCCATAAATCAAAAACTGAACCATAACCAGGAACTCTCCTGGGATGTGCCTTAAGGTCCCACAGCGTAGGGATGGGATGTGATGCTGGTGCTCCTCAACAGCATTCTTGTGGTCAAAGCTTGATCTCATCATACTCACAGCTCTCCCTGTGCCGAGGACTGTCTCCTTGCCCTTGTGGAGGGACAAAGGTTGGTGAGTGGTGAGAGCAAGGCTTCCTTGTTCCCCTCCCAGATGCCAGGATCTATAAGGTTCTTGTAGCTCCTTTGCGGAAATTGGGAGTGCTTTCTGTAAGATTTAGTCATCAGAGGGTGGGAGTCATTCTCCCAGGACCATTACTGCAGCAGAATCTCTCCTCGAGCTTTGTTGCCAGCAAGAGCTACCTCCTGTCCTTAACAATTCCTATGTCCTTCAGAAATCTGCCCCAAAGTAATTCTGGGTCCCATGCCAGAGCTGAGGATACCCAAAAGCTAGTGCTAGGCATCCATCTCACTGCAGCCCTGCCAGCACTGCCTTCAGCATGACCAAATTTTGACCATTAACCCTCTCCAAGCACTTGCAAGGCAATGCTACTGTCATAGGCTGGGCTAACTAGCACCACGTGGTGTTAAAATTGCCCCAAAATTCCCTTTTTGCAACCTTATTTGCCACTTTACCTCATCTCAGCTGTGGGGCTGGCAGCATATAGGACAAGTTGGCACCTGAGGCAAGTATTGCTGAACTTAGATGTGGCCAAACATGTGGTCACATTGTTACCTTTGCATAATCAGAAAGGAAGCATAAAATCTAAAAGAAAATACAAGATATTATGGCATTACAGGCACTGAAACCCTGCGGGATGAGTCTGGCCTGACCTGGGGCATCCTTCCACTTCTCCCAGGCCCTGTCCTGCTGGGACACCAGGTTTCATGTAGGGAGCTGAAGTGAAGGGGATAGGCAGCCACGGGGAAGCTATCTCCCCTCCCTCCAAAGCTGTGGTTTCACATTTTGGAGGAGAATATGGTGGCTCCATAAGCTTTCCCAATGGGAAAATCCTCCCAGTGCTGTTGGTTTGGTTTTTGTGGTGGGTCCTTCTGCCAAATGCCTTGTTACAGGGTGAGTTAGTATTTTTGGTATTTTTAGATGCCGCTCAGCCCAGCATTGGGACTTTGTAATTAAAGGCCCTGTTTTGGCAGTCAGATGTTGCCAAGCTGGAGCTCTTGGTTTGAAACCACCTTCCTGCAGGACTATGCGTGGCGCCAGCAGCCTGTTCCAGTGAGGGCATGGCCATGCTGGGAGGGACAAGATCCCTGTCAGGAGGGATGGAGGGGCTCAAGAGGCACAGACGGGGTGGGCTTTGTTTTTTTTGAGACCTGAAATTCTGGAGCCAAGGGCTCCCTATCTGCTGCTCCCTCATTGAAGATGGCAGGCAGGGTGGTACAATGAGGACCGGTGTGTTAAGGGTTATTCAAGGGCATTTTCTGTGCCCTTGACGCATTCAAAGTGTGCCCCTCCTCCAACCCCACCACAGGAGTCACTCATCCCGGCACCCGGCCATGCCTCGACAAGTTGGGCAGCGACTGTCTGAGCCAGCAAAGCCTATTTCCCTTCATGGCCTGAGAGATAAACCTAAAAATAACCTTGTTATCTTCCACTTGATCCAAATCAACATCAGCCCCAGCTATAAATAGCCATGTGCATGTCTAGGTGAACTGCAGGAGATGGGGCACAGTGGGGTCATTGTCCCCTGCAGGGGGTTGGTCCTGCTGAAGGCGGGGGGGTCTCTTTGCACCAGGCTGCAAAGCCGCTGCATTGCCCCCACCGTGGGGCCAAGACACTTGCTGTGCTGGGAAGGGCTGTGCCCCAAGGTAACTGCCAGTGGGTGAGGAGGCTCTGTCCTGTTGCAAAACAGGTCCCTAAAATAATCTGGGATGAGTGCTGGATAAACACCACCCCATGCGCCCTCACTGACATGACGCCTTGCCCAACATGTTACCCAAAAATCTCCCAGCACTGTTACAGCTGCAAGACCCTGCCCCGAGGGGCCACTGTGGGGATTCCACCTGGCCTCATCCTACCCACGGTCTCACCCACGTGGACAAACTGTGCTGTGCCACTCATAGTTTGCTTCAGCCACTGTGGTGCCCCACAATGGCTAAGGGCAGGCTCCTGGCACTCCCTAATTTAATACCTACTCCCCAGATTTGGCTGCTCCCTTGTGCCAAGCTTCCCCATCCCTGGGGAGTTGTGCCTCCTCCCTGATGCAAATGCAGAGGAGCCGTGGAATGGAGGCAGCAAAAGGAACTGTTTGTCCAAGGGGAGAGGGGTAGGGCTGGGTGGGTCAGTGAGGAGAGTGAGCAACGGGCTGGAAAAGTTGGAAGGGGAACTTGTGCTGTTCCCCACAGGTTAAGGAGGAATTGTTGCATTGGTTAATCACTTGGCTCAGCTACTTGGAACAGCCAAACTGAGACAAATCCCTGCTTTCGCAGTTGCATGTACCTGCTGGAAACGGGCTGCTGTCCCCTCACAGCATGGCCACCTGTCCTTATCCCCATCACCAGACAGCAATGTCAAGCTGGCACATTTCACACCAGCTCCAAAGCACCCTTTCCTCTGGCCGGGCTGAGTGATGCCCAGTAGCAGTAGCAGCCATGTGTCTGCCCACCTGTCTCTCTCTCCAGCTGCTCCAGGCAGGGAAACCACTGTGGTGACATGCTGGGTGAGGGAAAGGATGCAGTGATCTGCAGTGTGCCAGTGGGGAGCCTGGCCCTTGTCCTGGCACCAGCAGACACATGCAGCAGTAGGGCAGGAGTGATGGAGCATCCTGGCACTGCACCAGCTGCCACGCCACCAGCCAGCAGGTTTGGAAACTGGAGCTCTAGATGTTGCTTTTGGGGTGTTGGGGCTGTTTTGGGGCTCGAGGGAACAAGCATCCCTTTGCAGCAGGGCTGGGACTTTGCAGCAGCGGCAGGACAGGGAGCCCATGGCATCCCCGGTGCCTCATGCTGGACTCCAGCCAGTGCTCTTGCACTTGCTTCTCTGGGCACTGAAATTAGCAACCGACATCAAAGAGTGGGGTAAAAAAAGAGAGGAGAGGTTTTGTTTACTTGAACCCAAAATAATTTGTGGCAACACATCTTCTTCCAAGGCAAACAATGCAGGAGTCTGTCCGTGCTAATTTGGGAAGCTGAAAGGGAGTTAAATAAAAACATGAACCTCTGACAGGGAAACAACCGGTCTTGTGCGCTAAAATAGTGCCGGGGACGCCAGTCAGCGGGAGCTGGAGGAGCTGGGGAAGGGCCNCCCAAAATAATTTGTGGCAACACATCTTCTTCCAAGGCAAACAATGCAGGAGTCTGTCCGTGCTAATTTGGGAAGCTGAAAGGGAGTTAAATAAAAACATGAACCTCTGACAGGGAAACAACCGGTCTTGTGCGCTAAAATAGTGCCGGGGACGCCAGTCAGCGGGAGCTGGAGGAGCTGGGGAAGGGCCTGGAGGGAGGGGTAAAGTCCAGGGCTGCAGGAGGGAGGTAACGCGCTGTGCTCCAGCATTGTGCAATAAAGGATAACCTCACTCCGTGCTGAGCCCTGCGCCAGCAGTTGGGGCCAGCCTGCGTCCTGGGTGGGCAGAGCTGGGGCGCCGCATGGAGGGGATCTGCTTGTGTTCATCCAGCGGGATTGTGTGTGCGTATGTCGGCCTGCTCTGCATGGGACTGAAGCTGGGGATCCAAATGGGCCACGGGGGAACACACACAAACCCCAGAACAGAAACTGATGTGTGTGGCCAGGATTGGAGGAGAAGTGTCATCTTCCATCACTGTCTCTCTCATGATACCCTAAATGGCTCTTTGTGTCCCCAGCAAGGATGATAACTTGTCACTGCTCTTGGTAGCAGTAACTTGGGGGTCGGCACACCCGGGGCACCCCCTTGCAAAGGTTGTGGGAGGGTGTGGGTGGTGGTACCCCTGGCCTGGCAGTGGACATGCTGTGGGGAGGGGTCCAGTTGCTACCGCTGCAGGACATCCCCTTCAACTGTGTTTCTGCTGCAGTTCCTCTGCGTGTCCCAGGCAGGCAGGGAAGCCCTGAGCTGGGAGATGCCACTGCAGAGTAGGCGGCCGAGCTGCAGCGGATGTGGC
>WEIV01000919.1:120258-138535 GCA_013390005.1 Calyptomena viridis
AGGGGAGAGGGGTAGGGCTGGGTGGGTCAGTGAGGAGAGTGAGCAACGGGCTGGAAAAGTTGGAAGGGGAACTTGTGCTGTTCCCCACAGGTTAAGGAGGAATTGTTGCATTGGTTAATCACTTGGCTCAGCTACTTGGAACAGCCAAACTGAGACAAATCCCTGCTTTCGCAGTTGCATGTACCTGCTGGAAACGGGCTGCTGTCCCCTCACAGCATGGCCACCTGTCCTTATCCCCATCACCAAACAGCGATGTCAAGCTGGCACATTTCACACCAGCTCCAAAGCACCATTTCCTCTGGCCAGGCTGAGTGATGCCCAGTAGCAGCCATGTGTCCGCCCACCTGTCTCTCTCCCCAGCTGCTCCAGGCAGGGAAACCACTGTGGTGACATGCTGGGTGAGGGAAAGGATGCAGTGATCTGCAGTGTGCCAGTGGGGAGCCTGGCCCTTGTCCTGGCACCAGCAGACACATGCAGCAGTAGGGCAGGAGGGATGGAGCATCCTGGCACTGCACCAGCTGCCACGCCACCAGCCAGCAGGTTTGGAAACTGGAGCTCTAGATGTTGCTTTTGGGGTGTTGGGGCTGTTTTGGGGCTCGAGGGAACAAGCATCCCTTTCAGCAGGGCTGGGACTTTGCAGCAGTGACAGAACAGGGAGCCCATGGCATCCCCGGTGCCTCATGCTGGACTCCAGCCAGTGCTCTTGCACTTGCTTCTCTGGGCACTGAAATTAGCAACCGACATCAAAGAGTGGGGTAAAAAAAGAGAGGAGAGGTTTTGTTTACTTGAACCCAAAATAATTTGTGGCAACACATCTTCTTCCAAGGCAAACAATGCAGGAGTCTGTCCGTGCTAATTTGGGAAGCTGAAAGGGAGTTAAATAAAAACATGAACCTCTGACAGGGAAACAACCGGTCTTGTGCGCTAAAATAGTGCCGGGGACGCCAGTCAGCGGGAGCTGGAGGAGCTGGGGAAGGGCCGGGAGGGAGGGGTGAAGTCCAGGGTTGCAGGAGGGAGGTAACACGCTGTGCTCCAGCATTGTGCAATAAAGGATAACCTCACTCCGTGCTGAGCCCTGCGCCAGCAGTTGGGGCCAGCCTGCGTCCTGGGTGGGCAGAGCTGGGGCGCCGCATGGAGGGGATCTGCTTGTGTTCATCCAGCGGGATTGTGTGTGCGTATGTCGGCCTGCTCTGCATGGGACTGAAGCTGGGGATCCAAATGGGCCACGGGGGAACACACACAAACCCCAGAACAGAAACTGATGAGTGTGGCCAGGATTGGAGGAGAAGTGTCATCTTCCATCACTCCTTCTCTCATGATACCCTAAATGGCTCTTTGTGTCCCCAACAAGGATGGTAACTTGTCACTGCCCTTGGTAGCAGTAACTTGGGGGTCAGCACACCCAGGGCACCCCCTTGCAAAGGTTGTGGGAGGGTGTGGGTGGTGGTACCCCTGGCCTGGCAGTGGACATGCTGTGGGGAGGGGTCCAGTTGCTACCGCTGCAGGACATCCCCTTCAACTGTGTTTCTGCTGCAGTTCCTCTGCGTGTCCCAGGCAGGCAGGGAAGCCCTGAGCTGGGAGATGCCACTGCAGAGTAGGCGGCCGAGCTGCAGCGGATGTGGCCCACTCCAGCTCCCCATGCTGCCACATGAGGTGGCAGAAAGTGCCACCTCTGATTGATGCTGAGGTCACCGCACGGCTACTGAAAGGCCTCCAGTGCGTCACCGTGCGGCTGGCACCCGCCCGCGAGGTGTGACCGCAGGGAGCCGGATATGAAAGCCGCTGCTTTAATGAGTGCGGCAATGTGTTTGTTTGGGCAGCGGGGAGGAGTGTGTGAGACGTGTGAGTTCCTGCTGTGGGAACAGCACGGGCTGTCCTGGGCTGCAGCCTGCTCCAGCGGGTCTCCATATGCTTCGAGGGGCACCTGGGAAACACCCCCAGTGTTAACCCCACCAGGAGCTGGGGGATTCCCTAGTGTTGCAAAACACTGAGGGAAGCCCCCACAGTGTGTTGAAGAGGATGGGATCCTGTCGTGTCTATGGAGCAGGGCAGAGACAGGGGACCAGCCAGAAGCTTTTCTGAGTCTGCTTCTGTGCAGCTGCTGGAACATTCTCCGTTAGGGATGGCACTTGATCTTGCTTAGCTCCAGCCTCACTGCAGCTTTCCTGTGGCCAAAAGCAACTAAAACACTGCCTGTGGGATCAGCACTTAATAACAGGACTGTTGGCAGGACAAAATAACCTTCCATGGTGGGGCACCAGCTTACCAGTGCTGAAGATCACAGAAATACCATGTCATCAGCACTAGAAATTGTTTTTCTCCCATGTTTTCTGAGTTAATGGTAGAAATGAGCCTTGGCTGTGTAGGGACAGGGGTCCAGCTGGTAGAAGGGTTTTGAGTTATGGAAGAAGTGTTTCTGGAGAGGGATGAACTTCAGCCCTGTGTTTACCTGCAGAAATGTGCTGCCTCGACAGTCCTCGTCTCGCTTGCTTGGGATTTTGTATGTTGATATGGTTTGGCATCACCTTGTCACCTGCTCCCTGTAGAGGGGGAATGTCCCACCTCACAGAAAGGGATTAATTGCTTGTCAGTATTTTTAGCCAGCATAGTCTGAAATTATCTGTAACTGGAGCAAAGGGGAATGTGCCAGCAGGGCATTCGGAACCTCAGGGGTAGCTGTTTCAGCTGTGCCCTGGTAAGTGCCCAGCTGGAGCTGCAGGAGCAGATACCAAGGAATACAAGACCATGAGCAAAACATAAAACAAACAGAACCACCCACAGCCCCCAGATCTGCACCACTGCTAATGACAGGGCAATCTGACTCCCAGGGTGGCCAACACAAGTCAGTATTCCAAAGAAAGCCCATGTACATCTGTCTGTGCCAACTTCTTAAAATAACTGGCTAGCAAGTCTGTTTAGTGCAAGCAAAATAAAACAAAGGCAGTTTCTCTTTGGATGGTCCTGGAGGGGAGGGCTCCAGGAGAGCCATCCAGGCATCCTGGCTGAGCTGCAGCATCACCTCACCCATCTCACCATAGACTGAGATATTTTACAAGGCTGAATCATGTATGCCACTCTGATGGCTGCCCATGCCTGTCACCCCAATTTACTCCTCTGGGGTGAATATAGGCTGATGTCGTTGTTAGTGATATGACACATGGGGATTTCCCCTAAGGGTATTTCTTTGAACAATTGGATTGAGGAGAGACCTTCCACCAAGTATGCTTAATTGCTAACAGGAGCAGGGAGTTGAAGGGTGCCAGCCCTGATGGAGGGAGTGAGCCAGGGTAACTCAGCATTCCCTTTCCATCCAGGTAAATTGGCAACACTTTTAAAAAATAAGTGGCTCAGCCCTGCCTGGCTACCCAGGACAGAGGACTCTGAAGCATTTAAGTTCCTTTGCAAATCCATTGTGTGGCTCTGGTGTCAGATGGCTGTGGAGGGGGATTATCAGTGCAGGTCTTTTTCCTGGAGAATTATTAAGTGTTTGACTCAAGTTGTCCTGAGAGAAAGAAGCACAGCCTGGTCCCCACTGAGCTGCACTGCAGGGAAGTGATAGAACATCTGTCAGGATCATGCCCCTGTGTGGGACACTGTTTCCTCCTACAGCATCAGCACAGTGGGACTTCTTATAAACCACAATTAAATGGTCCCTGCAGCCTGCTTAGCTTGGGGCGTGCAGGACCCCACACTGGGAGGAGTCATGAGTGTGCCTGGACAGAGACTTTGGGTTTTGCTCTGTGCGTCACCACCCTGGGGGGTGAATTCGCTGTGGCTCCTCCCCAGAACATTGGCAGTTGACAGCCAATTTTGTCTGTCCCCCTCTCTCCTGTGCCATGGGTTCTGTGAGGGTGGGGTAGCTGCCCTGGGAGTCCAGGCAGTGGGCCTTGCGGTTTCTGCAGAGGACAGAAGGCTTTGAATCACTGAAACCAGCACAGGCAAACCCAGAACTTGCTTCTGCACGTAGAGAATACTGGTATGTGGGCATGGGTAGTTGCCTCCACCCCCTGCAAGAGCCCTCACCACGAGGCTGGGAAAGGTTTATTTTCTCAGGCATATTATAACCCATTAATTAGGTAATGGACACTGGGGGTTGAGGTTTGGATTTCACTCACAGTGGTGTTAAACAGAGGTCAGGCTCTTGGCTTGTCCCCTGTCCTCATTTAAGGGCTGTGCTCCTCACAGCTATCGTGAGGATGGTGAGGGCATCCTGCTACTTACCCTGTGCTTGGCATGGGCAGGTGTTGGGGCTCGGGACTGGCATGTGTTATATGGCTGTTTGTGATGTAACAGCTGCTTCTTGGGGTCTTGTGGATGGTGAATGAGTACAGTGTGTCTCCAGACCATGTCCCAGCATTCCAGTTCAAGGCATGGGGGACCATATGGAGGTTGGAGTGACCCCAACATCACCCCATGCTTAGGCTGTTCCCATTTTTGCCAGGTGAGAGAGGTGGCACATGCTGTCAGCTGGCATGGCAGCAGGATGTCGGCGCTGGCCACAACCCATCCCTAATCCCATCATGCCCACAGCTATTTTTACAGCCCAGAAACCTGGCATTCCCAATGCCATGAATTAGCAAAGATATTGGCATTAAGTAGAGCAGTTTCCTCATGACCTGAAAAGGTGCAAGGAGCCAAGGTCTGGTGCTCTTTACCTGTTGGGGATCCAGAGTGGGGGTGGTGTGCAGGCAGACTTTCCTTGAGATTCAACCCAGTGAAATCTGGGCATAGCCACCCTGGCCTAGATGGAGCAGATCCATCTGCCCCGTGAGGGCTCACTGCTTTACTGCCAGTGCGTTCACTCACCCTGCAGCTCTCCACTCTCATTTTAATTTGCTTTTCTCATTTACTGCATTGTTATTTTGTTCTGAAGGAGCTTCAGGAGGTTGCTTTGCAAATCCATCCTGCTGGGAAGAAGTAGAGCCACTCCTCTGCTCTCCCTGCTCCCTGGCATAAGGAGGCCTTTCTTTTCCCCCTTTATTTTAGCACTTCGATGTCCTCATAATTTATTTTTGCAGCGGAGTTGTTTTCATGATAAAATAGAAATGTTTCCCATGGGTGGCTTTAAAATGAAAGGCTGAGTGAGGAGGCTAAAAATAACATTGTGTGAGTCGCTGGCTGCATGAGCGACTGGGCTGGGCAGAGGCTGCTTGCTGTGCTGGGGAGGGAACCTGGTGGTCCCTAAGTCTGTGTCCAAGGGGACCCTCATAGATGGTTAACCCTTGATGCTTAATGTGGCTGGTTCACGGGCCAAGCTCAGGGTTGCTTTTCACTGGAGCTGAGCTTGATTATGCTGCATTTAGGGCAGACATCCTCTCTCCTGGTGTGAGCTCTTGATGGCTGGATAGGGACACAGAGGATCCCCACGGGATCATTGCAAATGGCATGGGTGCACAGGTTAGCCAAGGCAGTGCCACCGAGGGAGTGCTGAAGCCCCCATCTTCTCTCCACCTCTGGGAAGGAGAAAGCCAGGAGCAGGATAAAGCTAAAGGGCCATTAACTTTGTAGCTGGGTGGCACAGCCCCTGCCTCTCTCCCCAGGGGTGCACCAAGGGCTACATCTGCAGGAGCTGGATGCATCCTGAGTAGGATGTAGCTGTCAGCCTTCATCCATGGGAAGTGATGCTCCTGGGCATAGCTCTCCCGGTAACATCTCTCATTACATGAACTGACTGCCCCACAAGCAGGAAAGTTCAGCCCTGTTTACCCTGTTGACTCATCTTCCCTTTCATCTTCTCTCTCAGATGTAGCTTATTATATGGTGCTATAAATAGGGTTTGCTCCTGATTACATGTGCCCAGCTCTTACCGTTTCTTGCCCAGGCATGACGTGAGCAGAGAGCCTCCCAGCATAGTTGTGTAACATTTCGTTATGGCCCTGGGAATGGGAACGGGTGGGTGGGCTTGTCTGGGGCTGTCTCCTTTTATTTTTGATGGCAATAGCTCTGAGGGTGCTTCTGACCAAATCTCATTGCAGCATCCCTTTCTATGCTCACCCACATTTTTTCTGTCCTCTAAGTGCTGACCCCAAAATCCCGCTGCCGTGTGCCAGGGCCCCACTGCCCAACTCCTGCTGTCCTGGGACTCCAGAGCAGAACCATCCAGGCTGTGACCTTGCTCCACAGTAGCTGTGAGCAGCAGAGCAGCATGGCAGATCCCTGTCCCTGGGAATAAGGACAGTGTAGCCACTTGGCATCCCATGCTTCACTTGCACGTCAGCAGAGTCCAATGTATTTTCTGAGTGTGGTTTCAGAGACCCATAAGTGTTCCAGGGATGGCAGGAATACCATGACAGGAGGGTTTTTTGCTGTGTAGGTGCATGGAGTTACCCTGCAGCCATTTCTGACAAGAAGGTGCCAGGCAGGTTGGCCTGGCACAGCAACACTCACGGGAGGTGTCAGCACATCGCTCAGGCGTTTGATATAAATAGATGGGCGGCTCAAACCAAAAGCTGTAATCGTGCATGTGCCAGCATGAGATGGGAGTGGGTAAACACAGGTGGCTGCTGTGTCCGCCAAATGGAGCTCAATGACACCACCAGCATCCCAAGTGTGGCCCAGTGACATAAATATCCCCAGCGTGGCTGTGAGGTGGGGAGCAGGATGGAGGCACAGAGCCCATAGCTCTGTTAGGATGGCAGTCGGAGTCAGCAGAGATGATGTAGCCTTCAGCCTCCTTTTCCTCTGTGCAAATCCACACCTGGGAAGTTAAGAACATTGAAAATCATGGCTAGGATCAAGCTGACCCTGACAGTGAGCACTGTTGTGCCAGGGATTTTTGCTGGGGTAATGGTCTCTGTGGAGTTTGGAGGCTGGTGGTGCAGTTCCACCCCGAGGCGCAGTGAAGTCAGCTATTTACTGGGAAATTGCTCTCAGCTGCAGGAAGGCGAGGTTAAATTGCAGATGAAAGTCAAATATTTACAGCACTCAAATTAGCGCTGTGATCATCTGGGTTGGGAAACCTTGTGCACGGATTCCTATGTTGCATTCCTTGTTGTTGGCAAGCTGGTGGTGGCTTTGCCTTGCTCTGGTCCTGCCACAAATAGTGTGGACCCAGCTGGCCTCACTTCCCGGTGCTGGCCTTGAGGGATACCAGTTTCCTGCGGGTTTTTGGTGCCAGTTGCAGTGGGTGAAGGTTCTGGGGTGTGCTGCCAGGTTTTTAAGGCCAGGAAGAACAATGATCTCTATTTAGTGGATCTGCTCCATAATAGGGACTATTGTGACTCTCACATTCCTCGGGCACCATTTGGGTGGTTAATTACCCTTGCTCTTAAGTAAACAGATAATTGTGCCTTATTGAAGAGTGGATGTTGAAGAGACAAAAGATTGGGGTATGGGCTTTCTTCCCTCAACTACAGCAGCTCCTCACAGCCCTGTCCTGCAGGATGAGGTAGGATGGCTGATACCTACATGGGCCTACATCTTCAGGCCACGGGACACCACTGCAGCTGTGCCTTGAACCCCTTCCTATACTTTGAGGAGCCTGTCTCCATGGATCCAGGGTGATTTTTGATGAATTTGTGTGACTCGGTGAATAGGGAATTGATCACTTGCCAGCAGGGCTCACCAGCCAGCGAGAGAGAAATATGATAGGAACAACCAGTACTTATTGAGGAGCTGGCACTGTAAGGGAAGCTCCCTGGTGAGAGCCCTAGGGAAGCGGCTGGGACCGGAGAGCCTGGGTTTCCTGGCAGATATAGGCAGCAGGATCTGGGCAGCCTCAAGCTGGTGGAAGCAGAAAACCTCATTGCCCTGATGACTGCTGTGCCACAGTTTCTAGTTTTGCTTTGCATTGCTGGCCAGAGGCTTACTGGTTTTGATATCAAGGCTGAGATGCTGGAAACTGCTCTAGTGATGATAAGGAGTCCATCAGGGCAGGAATGTGTGAGTTCACACTGTGATATCTCTATTCCACCATTTCCAAAGCCCTCAGTGATAAAAAAGGCAGGAAAATGAAAGAACCACAAACCCACACTTTGAAGAACTTCTCTGTTCGCCTAAAATAAAGGGGGGAAAGAGCCTGAGCATGTTTTCCGTCTTCCCCAGGGCAGCCCACAGCAGTGAGGCTGCCTAGAGGCTGCCCAAATAGAGATGCAGGATTTGGGACTCTGCAGGTGAGTAAGGAAAACTGTTGGATGGGTACCCACACATCCCATGGGTATTCTGCTTGCAAGTGATTGGCTGTGGCTTTCCTCTGTGGCACTGACCATGGCAGGATGGCACAAACTCTGCCCCAAAAGCCTGGGATGGGGCAAGCAGGATTGGAGCTGCTCTCAGGGGGCTGCAGCCCCTCGCTGAGCCTCACAAAGTGTGCAGCAGAGATGTGCCACGGGCTTCACAAGCAAGGATGAAGTGAGCCTCCTGTCAAGTTTGTGAGGACAGGAAACCCAGCTCCAGCCCCGGTTGGCTCCCTGTGGCTCCCGGCACGTGCACACGCTACTGGCCTTACGCCTCCCCACCGGCACGGAGCCAAGCCACTTGCAATGAGGGAACAAAATCCCAGCGGCCAGGAGGATTTTGCAGGCTCTTTCATTAACCTTGGCCCAGATACAGTTTGGTTTAATAATCCCTACACAGATTGCCCAGATCAGGGCAGCATTTGTCTCATCTCTGAGGTGAGAGAGAGAAAAACATCAGGAATATGTTTTTCAGAAAACTTGTTCAGCTCTGTGACCTGGCTGGTGGAATGGCTTAGGAAGGGGGCAGCAGCCCTGCTCCATGCCAGAGACAGCTCACGTTCCTCTCATCTCCAGCACAGCTGCTGCACTCACTCAGCTTGCAAGCCTGCCCTACTTTGGATCAGCCCACAACATCTTTGATTTTGAGGTCAGTGACAGCTGCTGGCAAGCTTGCATGCCCTTACACTGTGTTTACTTTTTAAGCAGCTCAATGTAAATACAATACTAACAGCTTCCTTAGGATGCTTTAACTGTTTCGGTATTCCCTGCCGAAGAATTGTGGATGAATTAGGACAGAGCTCACAGCCTTCACATGGCTGCGGCTGTTTGCACCAGATGAGGCTTCAGTTCTGCTTAATCCTAGGTTTGATTATTGAGCCCTCACTAAGAACTGAAGAGGAGCCTGGGGGGAACTTCATTATGGTCAGCAGCTTTCTCATGAGAGGAAGCAGAGGGGCAGACACCAGTCTCTTCTCTCTGGTAACTAGTGACAGGACCCAAGGGAATGGCATGGAGCTGTGTCAGGTTGGTTATTAGGGTTAGGTTGGATATTAGGAAACGTTTCTTCATCCAGAGGGTGGTTGGGCACTGGAACAGACTCTGCAGGGAAGTGGTCATGGCACCAAGGCTGCCAGAGTTCACAAAGTGGACAACGCTCTGAGGCACATGGTGGGATTCTCTGTACAGGGCCAGGAGCTGAACTCGATGATCCTTGTGGGTCCCTTCTAACTCAGGATATTCTATTCTTCTATGAATCTATGATAACTGCTGGGCTCACATATAATCTATCTGTTACTCATTTTCACTTGAGGGATGGAGGGGATCCTTGCAGTTCTCTGATTACCTTCTGTATCCTCTCCCCTTTGGGGGATGCAGAGCTTTTATGGTGAGATGTTTGTCCCATGCCACCAACAATGCACCCCGTACCACCCCTTCCTCAGGCAGAGGCACCATGTCCATGTCTCTCTTCATTCCTTTTCTATTGGCCAAACCTCCTGCTGCCTCACTGGGAGAGCCTTGGCTCTGTGGTGACAGGCAGCTGGAGAGCAGCAGGAGGCCAGAAAGACGTCATCTCTGTGCTGGGAGAACATGCTGTTCCCTTCTACAAGTGACTTGGGAGGAAGGAATTTAACTCAGAATTTCCTCCTTAAGAGCTTCAGCCCTTGTTCTGGTCAGCTTCTTCTGGGAGAGGGATTTTGCCCAGCTGGGATGCAGGGGAAGGGCAGAGCGTGGCTGTGGGGACTAGGATGCCTCTAGGTAAGGGTGCTCTCCCATTTTGGATCCCCTGATTTCCCTATTTCTGCTAATGGCTCTGGCACAGGTTTCTGTACCCCCAGCTACCAGGGAAGCTCAGAGAGGTGGGGAGAAGAGAGATTAAAATTTGTTGTGGCTCAGGCAGCCCCTGTGGGGCCCCAAGCATGCTGGTACACACAGTGATAGTGTCAGCATGCCTGGGGAGGCATGCCAAGCATTTCCAGCCTCTCTGGCATGCTGAGGGCTGACTGGAGATCCCCTGCCTCTCCTTGCTGCCCTAGGGCTGTATGGCCCTGGGCTAGCTGTCCACAGCTGTCCACCCAGGGGCTTCAGGGACACCTGTGCCCTCTTTGCAAAGAGGTGCCAGGCGAAGTTTCCTCTTTGCCATGTGGCCGCTTGTGCCACCTTACAACCTGAACCATCCTTCCACGTGGCCAGTCAGCACGTGAATCACTCTTGCCCAAAAGTGTGAGTCAGTTGCCAGGCTGGAAATCAAGATTTCCTTGCAGTAGGAGCTCTCTCTGTTACTTGCTCCAGAGCCGTGATGTTCTTGTTTTGGCTCAGCAGTGGTCTGGCTTCTGGGAACAGCCAGAATAATTAGTTCTTTTGGTGCCACTTGCTCATCATGGACATAGAAACCCTTTGCAAATTTCTTTGTAAGAAGTAGGTCAGCATAAACTCTCTTTCGAAAGAGGAGAAGCACGGAGGATTAATTAACTTGCTTGGTATTGCACAGCCAGGCAATGGCAGTGCTGCTGGAAAGCATCTCCTGGTCCTGGGGGAAGCAAGGGCTTTGGCAGCAGAATGCTCCTCCTCCCTCTCGGGCACGACTGAGATGCCCTGTGTTAGCTCTCTCAAACCAGGCTCCATCCGACAGCTGGTGAGTGCAGCCTGGTTGTCTGCTGGCTGAGTGATAAAGCTCCCATCCTTACAGCCCTGCAACCCTGATGCCTGGATGTTCACAGCCACTGCCTGTTTCAAAGCAGCAGAATCTGGTAGTGATGTAACCAGGTACTAAAAATAGCTTGAGGAAGAGTTCCTGAAGCAGCATGAGAAACTGCAGGGAAGGGAGGATGGAAGAGCTGAATTCACAAGAAATTACATTACCAATCAATGCTGATTCAGTCCATCCACTTGGCGTTGCCTGGAGTGCTGCTGCTTCAGGGGCAATGGGCCAGGAGTGCTTGCTGCTGCCAGCTCCCTGGATCCTGGAGACCCGACAGAACATGTTCATCTCAGCTGCTAGACAGCAGGATCATCCCCATCCTTCCTGACTCTCATGTGGGTCTTCTGGTTTGCACTTTTATCCGTAGAGAGCTGGTGGGGAAAACTATAGCTGGGAGGTAGGCCAGGAGGGAGAGTCTGCACAACAGGCAGGAGGGTGCAAGTCACAGCCATGGACACACATGTTACAGCACTCTTTTGAGACAGTTCTGCTAGTGAGTGGAGCAATCTGCTTGGGAAGCACCCATGAATTAACTGTGGAATCTGCAGTAGCTCAGCCCGTTCCTCCGTGGTGCCCATCACATGAGGCTGAGCTTCCCTGTGTGGGCATGGCCCTGAGGGGGCTTGTAGCCCTGCAGCTCACAGCCACTGCCAGCCTGCCCTGTAGTACTGAGGGCTCTGCCATGAGCACCATCAGCTCCTCAGTAGGAACACATCCATCAAAGGGAGGGATTTTGTTCTTCCATGACTGAAGAGGATTTATTCTGAGGTGAGCTGGACCTCCTTGTTTAGGAGAACCTAGCAGAGTTTTTCTCTTCAAGGTGGGATGAAAATGCTCATCTGCAAAACTGACTGTTCTGACTTCTACAGCGTCATCTCCTTCCTGATAGCCACAATGAGGGCCAAACTGGTAGGTGGCTGCTCAGAGGAAAGCCAACAGGAAGCCCAGGCAAGTGGAAGGAACAGGAGGAAACCCACATCCAAGCTCCTCCACAGGAGATAAAAGGAGGGAGCAATGAGGGTTGTCTCCAGGGGCACACTGAAGGGTGAAAGGGAAAAGGAGGGAGTTGCAGTGGGGTATTAGAGCCGGAGCATCTGGAGCCCAAGCCTGTGGTTATTCAGTTGCTGAGGGCTTGGTGGGCAGGGAACAGAGCTGCTGTTGAATCTGTGTCATCACAAGCTGGAGCCACACTTGATTTCTGTGAGGAAGCAAGTATCACAGACAGTGCCTGGCCCATCTGCGGCGAGATGGATGGTGGTGAGTGAAGCGTCACAAGCCCTTTCCTTCCTGCAAAAAAGGCACTCTGTGATGTGTGAAATACAGACAGTCCCCTCTCAATTGCTATTTTTGCCAGCATTTATTTATCTTGTTTGACTTAGTGATGAAAAACCTTGCAAGCATTAAGTTTTTTGAATGGGGACATGAAGTTTTCTGTAACCAGCTCTCCACATGAAGGACTCAATGAGGGGTGTCTGCAGCTGCTGAGCCAGAGCTTCTGACCTTCTCTTGCCTGCAGATGCCTCCCAAAGGATCTACTGGGACTGGCCCTGATCCCGCAGAAATGCAATGGGCAAAACCAGGTTGTGCAAAGTGGCTGCAGAAGCAAAAATGGTATTCAGAGGCCAGGGGTGGCAGGTTTAAAACAGCTGAAGGACAAGCTGACTTGTTTTGATTTATATTCCTATCTGAACTGGCTTTTCCCTGCTCTAAATAGTCTGCACTTCTGTGCTGCACTGAGCAGTGCCAGTAACATTTTGGCAGTGCCAGGTGGGTAGGTGTGGTGGGGTATGTGACTGCAGGACACCAGCCAAAGCCCAGTATCACCCAGCTTGGGAAGTTCCCAAAATGTTCACTGGAGGAGTTTCGGCTCTGAGTCATGCTACTGTGCATGCTAGGGAATTGGGACTGTTTTGCTGAAGGCTAAGGTGAAATCAAGTGGATATATAGGGGGCAGAGAGAAGTGCCACAGGGTGAGGTCTGGGTGCCCCAACCAAGACCAAGGATCTCTGGGCAAAGCCTGGAGCAGAAAGTGCAATCCCAGACAGGTGTCTGGCCCTAAGCACCACCATGAGAAACATAATTATTCCACAAATAATAACACAAATGGAGATAATTATTCCAGCCTGCTGGAATAGCCCTAGTGCTGCTGCCTGGCTCTTTGGGATGGGGAAAGGAGCAGGGAGATTTATTCACCAGGGAGTGCCCATGGGAGGCTCAGAAGAAGGAGAATGAGCCGGTGAAGCTGCAGGAGGTGAAGTGCTGGAGAACAGGGCTGCTTCAGCCTACAAACACAGGAGGAAACTGAAACTGCTGGCTCTTTCTGGCTTCAGCTGTGCCTGAGATGGTCACTCACAGACCATGGCAGCACTGACTTGGGAGGCAGGAGCAAGGGGCTGACCCAAACCTGTGGATTTGGGTTTTGACTCTGGCTGCAATTTCTGCTGCCTCAAACACACTTCCCACCACCCTGACAGATTGCCAGCATGCTTTCCCAGAAGCGCTGGAAGACCATGTGTGGGTGATGCCACAGCTGCGTATCTCCAGTTTCACCAGTACACACCGGGACCTGAGGTCCTGCCTGTCCATTTAAAGGCTCTGCCTTGCCCCCCAGGAAAACTTAGAAAAGATTGTATGGAAAAATCCCTCTGGCCTCTCCTAACCTTTGGCCACTTGCTATTTATGTATTGTTCTTTTTGTGTGTTTTTTAGCAAGTTGTTTTATCTTAGAATAGCACATGAATTCTGCCATGGCAGCAGATCACTAGGTAAGAGAGTCCTGCTGGAGAGTTACAGCCTCAGCAAACAGGACTGGTGGAGGGAGGGGAGCCTGGGGACACAGCTATAACTGGCATTTTGTTGTCAGGAGCCCAAGCCGGATCTCCATGAGCAGCCCATGGACACTGTCTCCAGGACTTTGTATGCCTGAGTGGACAAGGCAGGCTTTCTGGGACTGGGGGACTCATCTGGGACCCCCAGAAGTAGATCTGGCAATAGTCCTTGGTTTCAGAAGAGGCCAAAGATCTCCCGGGATGGGCCAGGGAGTGGTTTGCACGTGTCACTGGCTCAGAGGCAGCTCTTTATCACTGCCATGTTTTCCGATTGCTCTCCTTCCTCTTCCCTGGGCAGCAGAGCAGGCTGAAGCAGGACACAGGCACGTGCAGCCAGTCCAGGGCTCCTGCAGAAACCCATGGAGCACAGGCAGCTGGGCCGTGGCACTCAGCCCCTTGCCAGCAGGAAAGCAGCCTCCCCCCTCAGCACTCCTGCTGGCCCCATTGTCAGCACACTGTGGCTCTTGTGTGCTTCTGGCTTGCCTGAAGCACAGCCAACAAATTAAACCTTAAACCGTAAGTTGCAGATGTTTTTGCTTGTGATTCCTGAGTCTGGTCAGATCAGCTAAAAGGAACTTGGGGTGGAGAAAATCCTTGCCATTGATCATGGCCTTCCACAGGAAAGCACAGATCCTTTACCTGCAATCCCTCACACCTTGGCTGGTGGAGCAGCAGCTGTCAGCTCTCCATCTCTGCAGCTTCTGAGAAATTGCAGAGCTGAGCTTCCATCCCAGTAAACAAAGTCCAGTTGTGTTTTTCTTCTGTGACTCGTCCATCAATATGTAATTGCTCAGGAGTAATAGAAAGTGCCTGGCAAGGAACAGGGCTGCCCGGCAGGTGCTGAACTACTGGGGCAAAAAAACCCATTCCTATTGTCCTCCTTTGAGCTCCATTCTCATAATTATTATTTTTGACCTTGTGAGGACTGAGGATAGAGCATGGAATCTATTTCCGTGCAAGACACCTTTAAAGCATGACATTTCCCTGCTGCTTCATTACATTAAGTGCTGTCCTCCTTTAATGGCCTGACTTTTTGAGTCCTGAATCAGACACATCCTCTGATGAAATGTTTTGCAAGTAAATAACAGCTAGAACCATATGCATTAATTTGAACTGCCACAGGCACATAAAAAATGGCACAGACCACACTACGCAGACAGAGCATGGGATTAAGATTGTGGGTGAGGAATATGCATTGTATTGTGTTGGAACATTGTATTTTGTTGGTGAGAAGTGGCTGCATTTTAGGGAGGGTTACATTTTCTTGATTCAGGGTATCGGTTTTCATATAAATGAAATTTTGCAACTCTTGCATGGTAAGAATAATACTGAATTAGGGAGCTTCATAACAGTTCTCCCTCTAAGAGGTTCAATTCTTAGATCCTTAGCAAGGCAGATTAAAAAATGAATATGCACGAACTTTATGCTCAAGGGTGTTTCCTCTGGATGGTGGAGTTGACAGAGCAAGAGGGAGAAGTTTGTTCTGCTGCTTCCTATATTGTACCAGTTTTGTAAATAACAGGAAGTGCTTGTCCTTTTAAACTGTCAGTCTGGCACTTTTCACCAGCTCTTAAAAATTGTACATATGTGTATATATATACACAGTGTACACAAGGGAGAGGAAGGTGTTTATGGAATCAGAATGTTTGTTGCCTATTTATTTTGTGAATGACTTTGGCAGTGGGAGAAACTGCCTGCATGAGCAGATCCTCACTGGCTTAAACACTTCATCTCCTTTGTCTTGGCGAGGAGGAGGAGGGTTGAGCTGTGTTGCTATTGCAGCTAAAGCGCCTTACACTGGCCTTATGCCATTGCTCAGGGTGAAATGCTCTCAAGAAGTGGTGTGGGGTCACCTGGACTGCCATGCAGCCAAAGGATCAGCTTTCCTTGCATGTCTGGGAGCACAGCTAGCTGGAAGTTCATCCTACAGGTAATGGGATGGGGGCCTGGAAGTTTAGGAAGTGACCAGAAGCCGTGTGCAGGCAAGAGCAGTGCAGGAATGAAAGGCTTGCCAAGCTGAGCTCGATGCTGACATTTTATTACAGGCGTGAACTGATCGTGCAGGAGGTAGGAGATGCCGAGTGACTCGCGTAGCCTGGAATTACTCCCCCGCTAATTAAGAGGAACGGAAAGAAGTGCTGTGAGGAGTGAGGCTGGAGGAAACCTAATGCTGCTGTGAGCAGGTGGAAATATTTCTGGGCTCTGGAAGGATCATGCAGGCACCCACTGGGGAAGGGTCCCATGGGGTGTCACCTCAGCTCCCCTCTCCCTGTGGCTGGGGGAATATAAATCAGATGTGAGCCCTGGGCCGCGTCTGGGCTTGCAAATGAAGATTAAAACTAGTAACGTGTCAATAATCTCCAGTTGTAACTGCCAGTCAATTTTCTTCAGTAAATTGCACACTTGTTCTCTCATGACCAGCTTCAGCCCAAAAGGCATGGATGTGAAACAAGATTTTTAAATATCCAAAGGAAGTCATCAGTTTTAAATGGTGAGAGACACATACAAAATCAGATTTTTATATTAAGATAAACGTGATGGCACCAGCCAAATAAATGAGAAGACTCTCAACAAGCAGCCCCGTTTGGCTTTGACTGTCAGCCCGATGAACAAGAGGCATATTTTAAGCAGTGAGAACTGAGGAGCATAATTGTTTCTTACAAAGAGACTATGCATGCTTTTACTTTAGAACAAGTAGAAATCAGAGATCTCTTGCCCTCTGAATCTCTTTGGTGGACCAATGCTGCCTCTCCAAACCAAGGAGCCATTCCCGAGCTGGAGGCCCTGGGCCCACACACAGGCAGTTGGGGAGCAGAGGTGGGAGATTCGAGAAAGATGCCCTTTGCAGCCCTGCCTTGGCAGCTCATGGCCAGAAAGGCTGGGTCCCTTCTGGGAACAAAGGATGCCTTTTGCTGGGTGTGTTGTACACCAGAAGTGTGGTGGCTTGTGTGGCTTTTAGCTCTCTGACCTTTATTTAAATGAAACGCAGAGTAATTTGTATCTAAGTGGAGCTATTCTGTCTCATTAGCGTGATTAAATGGATGGCAGAGCATTACTAAATTCATTGTCAGAGAGACTGTTGCTTAGTAATTTAAACTGCAATAATCTCATTATTCTGACTTTTTTCCTTACTCCGTTGTTACCCGCAGTTCATGGCCTTGCACACAAACCTTCATAACTGTGATGGCATTTCAAACATTAGGCAGTAGCTCGGAGATGTCACCCAGGGTAAAGCTGAGTGGGGGGAGCTTCCAGGACTTTTGGCTGTGCTTGCCCAAGTGAGATTTTTGGTGGTATAGAAACAGAAGCACAGGATGAACACTCATACAGCCCTACGAGCCTCCTCTGCTTCAAGGGGTGCTCACGTTCTTCCTCTGCCTCCTCAATGGGCATGTGATCAAAGTGCCCTGCAGCCATACCCTGGTCGTGTCCAAAGTGTCCACGCCAACACAGAAATGGTTTTCAAGCAGGCACTGAGGGGAAGCGATTGACAACTTTGTCCATGGCTGCTGCGGCCTGAGGAGGTGTGACCCATTGGTCACGGAGGTGGACAGCGCTGGCTCCTGCCTGTGGGTGCCTGGATGATGGCGCCAGGCTTGGGGACAAGGGAGGGTGCCCGGAGAGGCCCCTTCTCCCCGCGGTCCCGCTCCCAGCCGCGCTCCCCGGACCAGCGCCGCGGGCAGAACGCGGATGCAGCGCGGCCGCTCCCGCAGCGCTGCCGGCCCNCTGGCGGAGCATCCCCGTGCGCACAGCGCTCCCTGCGCTCCCCGCAGGGCGCGCGGGGGCGGCGCGGGGGCCGCACTTGTGTCTCCCGGGGCCGGTGGTCGCCCCTTGCAGTTGTTCAGCAGCCTCTGAGCCACGAGATGTTGTCTGTCCGTTCTGCCCGGGTGATGGCTGTGCTGTGCGCTTGGTAGTAGTTGAAAATGATAAACGGGTGCTGCGGGATGTGTTGTGTAAGTGGACGTGCTGCTCACGAATACCCTTTTTCTGTGTAGATGCAAGTACTGGGTGATGCCCCGTCACCCAGTTTGAGCATCACGGTTTTATAATACCTTCTTAACGTGTCTTGGGACCTGCAGGCGTTCAAACAAAACCGCTTACGGTTGAGGCTTTGGAAATAGGCATCTAGCTTAAGAAAATAAATGTTATCGTTGTTGATAGAATAACAACCTCTTGGTGGTTACACCCTGATATGTCCTTGGCCTTAACTCCACTGCGAAAAGTAAGTGTGTTTAACACTGATGTTTTTCCTGATATATACTGGAATTTAATTGCTCTCTACTTCTAGGCTTTTTTCTTCTTTCTTTTTTCTCTTTGACACATTGCCTTATGTGTCCCATATACTCAGATGTTTTAGAAATTCATCCAGTGTCCATATGCTTTTTTAGACTCATGAGCATCTAAATGGACAGTTCTGTGTCAGATATTATTATTAGAATTTTACTTTAATATTTAGTTCTGGAATATTAATGTTCACTTTAACTTTTCAGTCAGGTGATGTATTATTGGTCATTACTCAACACATAACACTGAAGTGAGAGTAGAACAGTTCAAATTTGTTACTCTTGAGTGTCA